>MCJB01050776.1:180012-203116 GCA_002018475.1 Nicotiana obtusifolia | reverse complement strand
AAAAAAAAAAAAAAAAAAAAAGCAGTCGGTGCATTAAGCTCCCCTATGCACGGGGTCCAGGGAAGGGCCGGATCACAAGAGTCTATTGTACGCAATTTAAGTCATGATCTGATTGTGTAAATATATTTTATAGGAAAAAGGGTCAAATGTACCCTTTTATTTTGATATATTATTCATCTTTATCTTCTGTTATACTATCGGGTCAAATCTACCCTCACCATTAGCAATGTTTTTAACTTTACCCTCTAATCTAACGGAAAGCCCCAAAATCTCAAATCCTTCTATTTACTATAATTTTTTCTCACAAATTACTTATCCCTACGTGTGCTCTACCAGAGAAGAAAATATCCTCTACAAGTTGATTTCTTGTTCCACTTGATTATTTCGAGCAGGAAGACTTAACAAACTCGCCACCTTCAGGCATGAGAACACTAGTAAATATTCCTTTGAAAGGATGTTCTGAAGCTCGACATAAATTTAAATAAATTATTTAATTTAAGATTTTTCAGACAATACTAAAGAATTATATGTCACAAATTTCATGCAAAAGTGCATGCGCAAGCAAAATTTGCATAGAATGACATGCTAAATTCAAATCTGAAAGGGAATGCATTTACATGGATACCTACGGCCTTGTTATACTTGTAGTCCATAAAAAATAATAAATATTAGTAACAACTTCATAAGTGAATGCATTTCGACCACCTGAAGAATCAGATAAATCTCTTCTAAATTATCTACGGTATTTCACTCATCCTCATTCTGTTGGAGACATACCCATAAACTGCAAATTTTATCTTTCATTTATGTTTTGAGTATAACCAAAGACAAGGGGAATAATTATGTTGTAACTCCACACTTCCATTTTTATAATAAGGACCTTTTTCTTCTCTGGTGGATCACACGAAAGAGATGACTGATTTGCAGCAAATAGAAAGGATTTGGGACTTTCCATTAGGTTAGAGGGTAAATTTAAAACTTTGCTAACAGTGAAGATAGATTTGATCCGATAGTATAACAGAGAGTAAATATGAAAAATATATCAAAGTAAAAGGGCATATTTGGCCCTTTTTGTACCACCACTATAAAGACCCTGAACTATTATCTAAAAACTCTCGGGCAGTCTCATTCTACTACTTAGGAAGACTATGGATGTCACCGTGGTCGTAGACTAAGATTACTTTAGAATTTTAGCTTAAGATTACCTCTACAAATGTCAAGCTACTCTAGAAATTTCTCGAAGAGAATGCTAAGCTGTTCCGAGCAAGATATGGTGTTAAAGCATTTCATGGATTTGTTTTTCTCACAAAATATGTGTGTTTACCCGTAAAATAGTATATGTAAATTTGTAATGTGATATATAGACACGTGAACTAAATTAACCCAATAAAATTAAATAACAAAAAGCAAAGTGAGTAAAATAAAGATAACTAAAAAAAAGATAAGCGTGAGCTTCGAATTGATCTATCCGGAGACAAGAACAATGCGAGAATCTTAATAAATAAAATTTTATAGAATGAGAGAATAGTATCCATCTTTTTTTGTACAAGTATTTCGTGTCATTTAATGAGTACACATTTTACTATTTATAACTAAATTAGAGTGGATAAGATCCTCAAATCATGCTCCTCTTTAATGTGGGTAAAACCCCCTCTTGATAGCTGCATAATGGTTGAGAATAAGTGCTATAATTTTTTGTAACAATTGTTGCTTTAATGCTGACCTCTCCAACCGGTATCTTACTTTCAAATTCTCTTCTTCGGTCTTGGTGCCTTCGGAACTTATACAATATCGGCCACATGCTTAATCCTAGTGTCAGCTATCTGCTGACTTATCTCCTACATGACTTCACTGTCACGTGTCTATTCGGGAAGCATCCACTTGTCATCTGTAAATTTTACTCAATACAGATCGTCCCACTACTTTTTGCAGTGACTCTGCTTGATGTGACTGGAAAGTAGATAACATCTTCTCTTTTCTTGGGGGGAAAGTTCTTGAACGATTGAAAGGACGCACACCTTTTTGCATTTAATGAGCCGAATATGTGTTGTCCTGCGACTCGACGAGCAATTTTGCCAGTAACCTTGGTAATGATGGCTTTACACTGAGTCGCCTTTAAAGTTCTTTCCTTTCTTCTAATTTCATCTTTCATTTTCACACACTTCTTCATCGAGTTCTTAAAACTTCGCTGCAACTTCCTTCTCCTCAGTAAAACCTTCAAATTTGCATACCACATTATCTGAATTACCATGTCTTCTTCTATTTTTGCCCCGACTACACATCTTCTTCCACCAAAGAACACAACTTTATTTTGATTGTTCACCTACCGGTGCCGGAGTTTGCACCGGAGGTGATTCATCCAAGAAAATTAAATCCAAGAATCCTGACGTTGGACCTTCCACAACAAATATAGTCATCCCTTCACACTAGTCTTTCAAAAAAGATCTCCAGGTTCAAAAGGAATCGTCTTCCCTGGCAATGACAAAAATAGAGACATCGACGAGTATCTTTCTTCTATTCGCCTGGCCAGTATTCCCATCATGAAAGAGGATTGTGACCGGAGAAATATTGAAGTTTTATCCCCTTACGAAGTGGAGAGGGTTATTTTCAGTAAACCCGAGTATTTTTTGTTGACACATACCCTTTTACTCTAAAATTTAGTAAAGAAATAGACCCCATTATCCTGGAACTTTGCGTGAACTACCAAGTCTATTTGGCTCATGTGGGACCGATGATATGGTGTACGGTGGAAAGCCTATGGTATCTTTGTGCTCAGACACATGAAACCCCACCCTTGCTCATTTGATCCTCCTTTATGCTCCCAAGATCTTCCACGGAGGCATGATCAAACTCTGGAAACATGGTCATAACGCCATCATCACTGGTGAGGATGATGTTGATGACCATGGCTGGATGGAGAGATTTGTTGCTGTTGATCCTAGAGACATTTTACTGACATCAGCATCCCCTATTTGGAATTACAATCGTAAGTGCATTCAAGTATTTGTTCCTGTATTATTTCGAAAGTATTTTCACTATATGCTAAACTTTTCTTTCTTTTCCTTTAGCCACCCTCTGGGCCACCCCTGCACTTGAGGACCTAATCCAATGGGTCCAAAATATTTTGGATACTTTCACATCGGATAACTGTATGTGGAAGCAAATATCAATCAAGAAGAACTGGAAAGCCAGGGATCACGGTGAGGAAAATTCTCCCTTTCCTTTCTTAAATTTTACCTCCATATAATAATCAATTACTGACATCTCACACCAATATCTTAGGCCTTCCAAAGGGATCTTTTGTTTTTCCCTGTCGAGGTTTCACATTACTTGAAGGTGGCACATCAACGACTTCAAGAGGCCGTTGACTGGAAGAGCGCTCGTGATGCTACTCTTGCTTTTGATGAATGTGCATCTTCCCTTAGTCCCCAGCCCAAGGGAAAAAACCAAAAAACAAAACATACCTTTAAGGATAAGGCTAAGGAGAAGCCCCCAGTCACAGAAGAGATCCCAGAAGGACTGGCCACAATGGTCCTTAATAAATATGAAACAAAGGAAAATATTGAGATGGTTTCTCTTCAGAGACGAAGAATATAATCGCCCATGCCCTAACCGACACACGTAGAAGGACTCTTTTGGGAGTTTGAAATGGTCAAAAATGCCTAATCTTGATTTCGGGCTCCGATTGTCGCCTACAGTCAGAAGGATTCTGCTTCTGATGCCCCCAACTTGTACTCCAATATTAGCTCCTGCCTCACCATAGGTCCCCACCTAACAAGAGCAAGATGTGATCTCTCCCCAATTACCCGATCAAGAGAATATAAAAAATACCTTCCAAGCCTCAATCTATAACCCTAACAGTAAACACAATGTTACCTTTTTGGTTTTGGATGACTGCCACTTGCTTTCCAAGTCGGTAGGTGTAGCCAACTACTTGAAGCCTCTGGACTCGAATAAAGATTGGAGAAAAATGGATGCTCTCTCCTGAATGACTAATTAACAACGTCATACATTTTTCTACTCAGTTATCATTTCATCATCCTTTCCTCCCTTTATATTTGTTAAACACCATCTTTGATAATTTCTATCTTGACTTTACAGGCTAATCTTCTTGCCTCTGAGGGCTTACAAAAGATGATCCTGCATAAACAAGTGCTTAATTCTGGGCAGAATCAACTTGCTAAGAATCTCCCGACTCTAGAGGCAAGGCTTTCTCAAATGGGCGAACACGAAGCTCGGTTGGAGAAAACAGAGCAAGAAAAGATGGTCCATGGTCAAGAGGCCACTCAGTTACATGCCTAGCTTGCAAAATTGAAAATTAAGTGGACAGCGCTGTAGGATACCATAAATTCAGCGGACGAACGCGAGTCTGCTTCCATGGAAAGAATCAACAACCTAAAGCTAACTTATGTTCCAAAATCAAGGAAGCTACTACGACTTAAGAGAAGAGGGAAAGAATTAAGGAGACGCTTTGAAAGGTCATGGAACAGAACCACAAACACGCTAAGACCAATACTGATCTTTTCGAGGCCTACAACATTCTAAAACTGATAATGAGTGGCTACAGTCGAAAATCCAAAAGACTCCAAGCCAGACTCCGAGATCAAGAAGATTCTTTCTTGCTTGGGAATTTATCACATGAGTACGAATACTTTGGAGGATACCAAAGATGTCATTTCAAATATAGACGACTGCATCGCTAAAGCTTATGCGTTGGAGGAAACTGCCTTCGAGAATATTCTTGCCGGGCCACTACTTCAAGTTTCCTCGAGCACTTGCTCTATGTCCTTGGAATCTGAGGAAGAAGTTGAAGATGATGATGAAGATAAGGACAAAGATGTTGAACGCGATGCTGAGCAACCTTCATCTTTAAAAAATGCAGCAGATACTTCCCGTCCTTTAACCTTGCTGATAAAGCACACTGATGTAGTTTTGTTGTTCTTTTTCTTATTCTTTATAATTACTCGGAGTCTCTATTGGGTCCGGAGTTTTAAAAATAAGGGATAACCTTTTTTTACTTAACTTCTCAGGATTTTGAGCCAAAGATATCTTTTTTGATATTTTATTCTACTATTGATAAAGTTCAAATTTTTTTACATCTAGTTAACTTTAATACCGGGCATTCATACTTCCATTTTTAACCTTTGATTATGAAGAGAGAGCCCTTATGTTTACGGTGCTCTTGAAGAGGACGCCTCCTGTTCATTCCGACACTTGCATTTAAAGCTTAAGTAACATTCAAATGAAAGAAAAACCATGTCATTTGGACTAGAAATAAGATTAAAATAGAATGAATTTTATTAATTCCTTCTATTTCCAAATATACATTTACATAAACCATAAATTTGTACATTCGCTTTAGTAAATAAAACTGCCAATACATATAGCTAATTTGTACTTCTTATTTCTACGGGGCTCGATATACAGTCCCCAGTCGTGACTCAAGATCTTTCATAACAGCTGAACTTTTAAGTTCAAGATATACTTCCCGGTTATAGCCATCCCCGGTATCACATCATTTTCAGATTTCCCATTTGCCTTTTGAGGCTAGCATTAACACTTTAATGCTCTAGTATACAGTAGCTCCCCCCAATGTTTGGATACAAAGTATGAGAATTTGAATATTGGATTTTCTGTTGCTATCAACAATCCTTATTTGGAGTACGCTTTACGTTGTTGCCTCATTAAAAATCTTGCCAGAAAAACCCATTTGGGACAAAAATTGACGAATGAAAAAAGAGTGCAGTACATACTTTTAGTATAATCAAGGATCTTCAGTAGTAGTACCTTTTGAGGTGAGTCACTTTCCAATTTCTTGATAATTTTACTCCATCTTGATTTTTCAATTGATATGAATCTCTACCGGTTATAGCTGAAATGTGGTAAGAGCCTTCCCAAGTCGGTCCTAACTTCCCGACGTTGACTTTCTGTGTATTATGAGTTACTTTCCGTAAAACCAAGTATCCGACTTTAAAATAATGAAGATATTCTCTACAATTGTAGTACCTTTCCATCCTTTGTTTTTGTGCCATCATTCTTACATAAGCCAATTTTCGATGCCCCTCAAGAAAATCTAACTTAATCAACATCATTTCATCATTATCCTGCTCGTTTTTCTAGAAACACCTCATGGCAGGTTCACCTATCTCTACCCGAATCAAGGCTACCGCACCATACACAAGGGAAAAAGGCGTCCTGTGCTTGACTTTGCCATTGTTCGGTATGCCCATAATACTCCCGGTAACTCTTCAGATCACTTTCCTTTTGCATCCTCTAATTTTTTTTTTGAGGTTTTGAATTATAGCATTGTTAGTTGATTCTGCTTGACCGTTAGCACTTGGATGGTACAGGGTCGACGTGATCCTTTTAATCTTCAATCCCTCTATGAATTTTGAAACCTTGGAACCTATAAATTGCATCCCATTAATTTATTTTGGCACTTCAAACCGGCAAATAAGGTGATCCCAAATGAAAAAAATCACTTCTTGTTCTCCAATCTTCAAGTACCTCCTTCAACCTATTTAGTAAAATAATCAGTGAAAACTAAAAGAAGTTTTACTTGTCCGGATCCTTGAAGCAAAGGACCAACAATATCCATCTTCCATTTCATGAACGACCACGATGACACCACCGAATGCGAAAGTTCTGCTGGCCGATGTACCGGCTGAGCATGGTGTTGGCATTTATCATATTTTTGTACAAACACCTTTGCATCTTGCTCCATTCGAGGCCAATAGTAATCGGCTCTCATTAATTTCAGCACCAATGAATCTACACCAAAATAATTGCCACAAACTCCTTTGTGAACTGCCCTCATCACATAATCAACTTACATTGGTCCTAAATACTGAGCCAACGGACCCTAAAAAGTCCTCCAGTATAATTTTCCTTCAACGAGACAATACCAGGCAACTTTTATTCTTAATGCCCGGGAGGCTTTAGAGTCATCATGCAGTTTACCATGCCTTAAATACTCTATAAACTCGTTTCTCCAATCCCATAATAGATTTGTTGAGTTAACTTCACAATAGCCATCCACATCTAGGACCGAATGCAACAAATGAACAACTACCTCGGAATCAGCGCCTTTCATCTTCGTACACGAACCCAAGTTAGTCAAGGCATCCACTTTCATGTTCTCATCTCTTGGAATATGTATCACTGACCATTTCCTGAACTGGGAAACCAAAATTTAAACTTTATTCAAATACTGCTGCATGCATTCTACTTTGGCATAAAAATCCCATATATCTGATTTACCACCAGTTGGGAACACACTTTATTTCAGTCACCCCAGAGCCTAGTCCCCGAGCTAATTCAAGTCCTATAATCATAGCCTCATACTCGACTTCATTGTTAGTCAACGAAATAGTTCTAATGGCCTGTCTCAGGATTTCTCTTGAAGGAGTGGTTATAACTATCCCAAGATTGAAACATTTTACGTTGGACACACCATCCGTAAACAAGTTCCATACGCCAAAACAATCCTCAATACCAAAACCATTTCTTTTGAAGCTAAAACCATCATACCCAGACTAAAATCAACCACAAAGTAGGCCAAAACTTGTGACTTAATCGCAGCCCGGGATTTTTACTCAATGTAAAATTCACTAATTTCAATTGGCCGTTTAGTCAGTCGACCCAATAACTCAGGTTTGTGAAGGACATTTCTCAGGGGAAAAGTCATCACGATGGCTATTGGGTGACATTGAAAGCAGGGTTTAAACTTTTGAGAGGCGACTATGAGAGCTGGAGACAACTATTCCAGATACAAATATTGTGTTTCCGCACTTGACAATATTTTACTAACATAATATATACGGAATTATGTACCTTCTTTCTCCGCTACTAGAACTGCACTAACAGCAGCTTCCGATACTGCCAAATAGATTAACAACTGCTCTTCATCATTTGGTTTAGACATTAAAGGAGGACTGGACAAATACTTTTTCAAGTCTTTTAATGCTGGCTGGCATTTCAGTGTCCATGAGAAGTCATTCTTATTTTTTAATAGTGAATAGGACCGATGATACTTCTCCGACGATCTTGATATGAATCTGCTAAGTTTCACCAACCTACCGGACAACCTTTGCAATTCCTTTACGGGTTTTAGTTGGTCAGGAATATCTTCTATGGCTTTAATCTTATTAGGATTCATTTCAATTCCTCTTTGGGAAATCAAGAATCTAAGAAATTTGTCGAACCCAACTCCACAATCGCATTTATCCAGGTCAAGCTTCATGTTATACTTCCTTAAGATGTCAAATATTTCTTGAAGATAGGTCATATGATCCCATGCAATGAGAGACTTAACCAAGATGTCATCAATATAAACTTTCATGATTTTACCAATTTGGCGTTCAGACATCTTATTAACGAGCCTCTGTTAAGTGGCTCCAACATTTTTAAGCCCAAAAGGCATCACATAATAATATGTACAAAAATTTATAATAAATGATATTTTCTCTTGATCTTTCAGGTGCATCCTAATTTGATTGTATCTAGGAGTATGCATCAAGGAAACTCATCATTTGGTTGATCTTTGGTAATGGAAAAGAATCCTTTAGGCAAGACTTATTTAAATTCTTATAATCTGTACACATTCTAAATTTATTATTTTATTGGGTACGACTACTACATTAGCTAACCAACCAGGATAATCTACTTCACGTAGTGAACCTATATTTAGCAACCTAGTTACCTCATCTTTCACAAACCTGTTTCTGACCTCGGTTATTGACCACTTTTTTTTGCTTTATCGGAGGGAAATTAGGGTCCACACTTAGCTTGTGGACAACCACTTCTAGTGAGACCTGTCATATCAGAATGAGACCATGCAAAACAGTAAATGTTAGCTTTAAGAAATTCAATAACTTCAAGACTGAGTTCGGGACTCAACCCCGTTCCAAAGTAAACCTTTCTTTCCGGGAATTTTGTGAACAAAGCGATTTTTTCAAGCTCTTATGCGGTTAATTTTATTGCGTCCATTTCTTCCGGTACCTGGAAAGATCTGGGCACCTGGTAAATATTCGATGTTTCTTCTTTATTATCGTCTTCTGCCGGGACTGAAACAAAAGTTGACACCAATTCCTATAATTGCTATTTATTGATTCCTTCCGCCTTACTACTAGACAAAGTGATAACATTCATGTCTCTTGCAGTAGGTTGATCACCTATAAACTTCTTAACCCCATCCGTGTTGGGAACTTTAGCAATTGATGATAAGTTGACAGTACGACCTTCATTTCATGGATCCATGGTCTACCAAAAATCACATTATATCCCATATCGCCGCCAAAACTTCAAAAAAAGTAGATTTTGTCACCCCTTAGGCATATGTAGGCAACACGATTTATCCTCGGGTCGACACACTTGTTAGGTTGAACCCAGCCAAAATCTTTTTCACCAGAACTATGTTTGCGGTCAGCTTTGGTTGTTCTAAGACCCTCGATTCGATAATATTGGCTGAACTACCAAGATCAACCATCACATTCTTAATTTTAAAATCTAAAATATTTAAAGATATTACTAGAGCATCATTGTACGGTAAAATAAGGCCATCAGCATCTTCTTTAGTGAAGGTGATTTCATCGTCTTCTGATGCTTTTCGGATCCTCTTGCCATGAGTGACTGATATCTTCGTCTTTTTTGTAGCAAAAAATGTCATCCCGTTTACTTCAACCCCGCTAAAAATTATATTTGTTGTAAGGCGGGGAGACCCTATGGTTGGCTTTGCCGGTTCCGTTGCATCCCTATTCCTACTGTAATTGCTCTTAGCTTGGTCACTCAAAACTCTCTAAGATGACCATTTTCTAGCAATATTGCTACCTCCTCAAGAAGGTGACAGTAATCCCTGGTCCTATGACCATGTGTACCATGGTATTTTCACTACAAATTAGGATTTTTTTGACTGGGATTTGATCGAATTGCTTTTGGGAACCTTGCTTCCTTGATTTTTCTCATAGCCGAAACCAACTCCACTAAGCTAATATTAAAATTGTAATCCGATAATCGGGGATATCCTGAATCCCAGGATCCTGATGGTTCCTTATCTTGTAAGGTTCTTCTACTTCATCCGCGATCTGTCCTTCTTTTCGGTTTGAGTCTTTCCGACGACTGAAAAAATCTAACTCCACGCCCTTGACTTGACCGAGCATCAAAATTTTTGTTTGACACATAAGGTTGGAAATGATTTCTGGATGGTCTTCGGTCTGCATCAAGATCGCACTTAAATGTTTCTTGATTTTGATCGCGATTACGACCCTTGAAAGACACCGAAGAACCCAACTGATCATCTTTAATCTTAATTTTGGATTCACAACGATTATGGACATCAACCCATGTGGTTGCTTGAAATTCCAATAGACTCTCTGACGAGTACCAAACACAACCCGTAATTGTTGCTCACGAGTCAAAGATAGTATAGTTTAATTATCGTCTTCACATGGATTGAATTTAAATAATATTCGAATAATCTTCAGTTAATTACTATCCAGGTAAATTAACACTTGGTTGGAATGATTAGCAACTATACGTAACTACTAAAATTTAAGCAATTATTAATTGATCACGGAAGACAAGAGTTGAGCAACACAAAAATATCAGTAAGAGAAATAAGGGTGATTTACTAGACATGTGCAAAACACTTGACTCGGGATCTAATTCTTGAAGTAGTTCACTCTATACTATTGTTGATTCTTGCGAATTCACCATATAATTAGATTAAACTTGAAGTTAAGGATCCTCTTTCGATTAAATGTTAATTCCGAAAAATAATCCAGTTGAAGCACTATGAATACTTGCTATGAATATAATGATGGTTTTAGTCTAAAGAGTAACTTCTCACGAATATTTTCCTATTTTCTAGTTTGATTAATAATTCAAAAGTCTCTTTTGATTACTTAGTTGAATCATGAATTTAAATTAGAGCACCAAAAGTAAAGAAATTCAATATGAAACTCCTCTTTCAATTAAGTAAAATAATGAACGACTTCACAATATAATTCAGAACTCCATCAATTAAGTCAAGCAATTGTCAAGAAAAGAATCCCTGATCAAATATCAATACACCATATCTGTCAATAACCTAAGGAAAACTACTCCATACCAATGGAAAAATTCATTTAAAGAAGGTTTAAAGACATAGAAAACATCAATGCTAATGATTTGATACAAACTCCCATACTACACCGATTGTTGGTTGAAATCTTGATGAATTCTTGTGTCTTCTTGCCTTAGTTGCTTCTCCAATATTTTATTAATAAAAAGTCCCTTCAAAATATATTTTTTGTGTATTTATACTTGTAGAAGCGGGTCCGGGTAGTGCTACCCTTTCCAAGCCGAAATAGGAAAACACTCTGAGGAAAATGGCACGGCATGCCTTGCATCGCACCATGCGGAGCGCTATTGGTAAACTTCAGAGAGCACACTCTTCTATTAGCAGACGCCATTGTACTGCTGCGCCACTCCTCGCAGTGCCCCATGCGTGCGGCAGTGCAATTTTCTCACAGTAATTCTTTTTTGTGCACTTTTTGATATCCAGACTTGGTCCTCGACCCCTGAACGCAATCGCGATTTAATTCCTTGAGCTTTTACTCATACTTCAAAACTTCAACTTGTTCGATTTAGCTCTAAATTATCTTTTTAACTCGGAAATATTTTCTACAAGGCATAAAATACATAATAAGTGCAATTCACCATCATTTAAGCTCAAACACAAGTAAAATGCAATAATTAGAGTACAAAATACGGCTAAAATACGGGTTTCTAGACTACCATCACTCTCCTTCAATTTTCTTGAGACATCAGAACTTAAGGGATTGGGAATTTTGGTAAATACTTCCGCTGTCCATTCATCTAGTACTGTTGGAAACAACATTCTCTTTTTTTGGAACCGGATCAAGAACTCTTGCAGCAACTCAAAGTCTCATTGAGCGATTCTATATATATCCACCTTCCTAAATTGAAATTTTCTTGTCCTAGCACGATCTTTAATGAAAAAATATGCAAGCATTTCTAAAGAATCAATTGAGTGTTTAGGTAAAAGTGAATACCATATTTAAGTTTCCTTTGTTAGGGTTTCACCAAATTTCTTTAGCAAAATTTATTCGATCTCATGCAAATCCAAATTATTTCCCTTCACGACTATGGTGTAAGTTGTGATGCTCTCATGTGGATCCGATATTCCATCATATTTTGGAATATCTGGCATCTTAAATCTCTTTGGAATCAACTTCGGGGCCGCACTTGGTTTGAACGGAAACTAAATATACTTCTTCGAGTCCGGGCCTTTCAGGTCCTCTTTAGCCTCATTAGTTCTCCAATATGTCAAAAGTCCAAAAAACAACGTTTTTTCATATATTTATACCAAGTAGGGTCAGGCCCAGACAAAATCACTCTTTCCTAGCCGAAATAGGATATTTACTCTGTAAAAAATATACAGTCACGTTGCACGGGGCGACGCGCTATGGGGGTATTGGTGGGGAAATCTAGAAATTTTCAATTTTTATGGTTTTTTTAATTTTTATTCTTCCAATTTCTTTTCTATCTCTAGCTACTACAACTAACAAAAAGAAAACTAATATACATACAAACAAACATACATACAAATATCCCTCACCCCACACTTTAAGTTGTGGCATGTCACCATGACACATAATTAAAGCAAGGGGTAAAGGAAACTTTCCTGAATTTTCTTCTTTCCGAGAACTTATGAACTCCACCCCTAATTTTGAATTCATTCCTCGTTTTCGCTCCTTGGGATTTTTTGTGGAGCTCATTAAGCCCAATTCTTCTAAGGATACCTACAAGACCCACTCTTTTCTTTCTTTCTTATCCTCATCTTGAGCAGTGAATTGCTCGTTCATGATGATCCTTAACTTATTTCTACATTCTTTCGGAGGATCTATCCATGCATATTCCAATAAATACCCAAAAATAAAATCTACATGATCAATGTTAGAATAAGAAAATAAAGAAGAAAGGTCATGTTAATATTCATGTGGCATGTCCAAGACCATTTGTTTCTCATTCTATTCTACTAACGGTTGTAAATGTAGAAAGGTGGATAGGGGTTTGAACTCTTCCTCCATTGCTTCATAGTCAACCAAAACCTTATTTTCAATCATCTCACTTGAATCATAGTCCTCTTTCAGAGTGGAAAGCTCTCTTTGTAGATGTTGATTCTCTTGGGTAAACTCATTCTCACAGGACCTCCCGTCCATATATTCACTATCACAATGCACTGAGCTTTCTGAAAGTATATTTACTATTTGACTCACTTGCGTTGTTAAGTTCTTAATGGATTCAGCAATTTGTGTATGTCCTTCTTGATTTTGTGTAAATCTTTAGTCACCACTATTCATGAACTTATACATAAACTCTTCTAAACTATCATTTTCCTCTTGAGGTGGTTGTCTCACTTTACTTTCATTCAGTCATAATAAGGGTATTTATCCCAACCAGAGTCAGAATTGTGTCCTTATGAATCCTCATACTTGTATGAACTAGAAACATAGTGAGACTGCTCAAAATACAAACCATAGAAAAAATACATACCCGCTTGACAGTCAACCCATAGATGATTTCCACCGCGTTTAAAACACATAGCAGACCACTGATAATGTTCAGCTGCTAACTCTTTAACCATTTTCTTAGGCTAGTTGTGCTCCATCTTCACATGCATTTAGAGTTCAAAATCTACAGTATCTTCTCCAACTTGTTAGGTACTACAAAATAAATCTGGAAAAGAAGTTAACTAATAAAGAAAATAAAATAAAAAAGGGAAAAGAAAATTTTAAAAAAAACTAAAACCTAATTATTGAATTAGCACCAAAAACTATTTCAAGCACTATTAATTTTCAATCCCCGACAACGGTGCCAAAATTTGACGAGCTCGAAACACCACTTTAATTATGGTCGCTAGTCAAAGATAGTATAGTATAATATCGTATCCACATGGATTTGAGTTAAATAGTATTTTCGTAGTTTCTAGCTTGATTGCTATCTAGGAGAATCAACAATTGAGATTTATAAGATGTGTAACTAAAATTAACTAAGAATATAAAGCTATTGACTAATGACAATCACAACAAGGAACAAGCAAAGAAGTTATCAACGGGAGAAAATAGGGGTTGATAGGATAGGTGCAAGATAATTATTTGGGATCTAACTCTAGATAATTCACTTCTAATTTTTAAGCGAGTCTCTCGAATTCACTCAATTATTAGTTCAAATGTTCAGTAAAAACTCCTCTCTCGATTAAGTCTTAACCTCACAAGATGAACCAATTTTAAGCACGTGAAGATATGTAAGAATGCGTAATGAATTGGTCTTCAGGACAACCTCTTTCGATTATTCTCCTAACTAGGTTTAGTCAATAATTCAACTAGCCTCTTTCGATTAACTAAGAAAAATTAATGAACTCAACCAACAATATAATGCAAAGATATCACAAGTTATGCCTCTCTCGATTACATGAACTAGTGACTATAGATGCAACAATTAAATCATCCAAAAACACTTCAATACATAAAATTAGAGTTAGTATCCACAAAAAATCATCAATACACGAAATTCATCAAACTCTAAAGAGAATTACTCCATATATATGGAGCAATTCATCACAAATATGTTTAAAGTAAAGGAAAACATAAAACGATCCAAACTCGGGTCTTGAGTGAGGATTGAATGATGAACTCCTTGTGCTTTTACTTCTCCAACTCCTCCTTAGCCTCCTTAGGTCTCCAATATGTCAACAGTCCAGAAAATAATGATTTCCATGTATTTACACCAAGTAGGGTCGGCCCCAGATGAAATCACCTTTTCCTAGCTGAAATAGGATATTTACTCTGTAAAAAATACACAACCACAAGGCGACGCGCCATGCGGGGCATTAGTGGAGAAATCCAAAGAGTTTGTTTTTGACAGAAAGCAGGAATTTACACAGCCACGGCGTCCCACGCGCCGAGGCAGTGGAGTTTTCTCAGAATACAGAATTTTCCTCGCTTTTCGATATCCAGATGTGATTCTCGACCCCCGAACGTGATCCTGGCTTAATCCCTTGGGCTTTTACTCATACTTCAAAGCTCCAAATAGCTCGAATTCATTCCATACATCTACAAGCTCGGAATCACTCCTACAAGGCATAAAACACACAATAAGTGCAAAACACTATTAATTAAAGCTCAAAACGAATAAAGTGCAGTAAATTGGAGTGTAATAAGCGACTAAAACACGAGATTATAGTCTACCATCAGTCCTTAAGGACCGGGGGTGTCCCCGGATCTGATCCATCCGAATATGAAATTCTTTAGCATTTTGATCTATTCGAGCATTTATTTCCCTAATGAACCTCATAAGCTCGGTCTTAAAAGGATCATCTGTGTTGTAATCATTTTCTGATCTGCTGCCTGGACTACCTGCTTGGTTATTATTCGATCTGAACTCCTCCCTTGAAGCGATTTTACCGGTTCTTGGCACCGTCTGATTTGTCGGCACGCCAAGAGGAGCTCGAACTCCACCATTAGAATTATTTGAAGCAAGCGATAGCGCTTGGTGGATCTCAGTCATTATTTCATCCTGCATTGAGAGATGATTCATGATTTGTCATTGCTGTGCTCTCAAAACTTTTATCGTATTAGCAACGAGTTCATCATCCATATCATCAAGGGTAGGGCTGCTCGCATGCCGAGTATTTTATTCTTTCCGGTTCAGAGTTATCTCATTCACGTCAATATGGGTTTCACTGGTTGAATCATCCCGTTGATCCCCACCATGAAAATTGTCCACATGCTCATTGTCGTTATTTGTTCTAGCATTGAGCGAGTAGTTGACATCATTGGGTGCCATAGTTATTTTTTGCTTACTACAGAAAAACTTTAAATTACGTTAGTAAAAGACGAATGGATCAAAGTAATACCACTATTGTCTATGCCCCATGGTGAACACCAAACTGTTTACTCGTAAAACGGTACAATTAAATTTATAACGTGATTTATAGATATGCGGATTAAATTGACCCAATAAAATTAAATAACAAAAAGCAAAGCGAGTAAATAAAAATAATTGAAGAAAAGACTCAAATTGATCTCTTTGGAGATAAGAACTATGCGAGAATCTTAATATTGGTAAAACAAAACCTTATAGGATGAGAGAATACTATTAGCTTTTTTTCGTATAAGTATTTTGAATCCTTCAATGAGTACAAATTTTAGTATTTATAGCTAAATTAGAGTGGACAAGATCCTCAAATTATGCTCCTTTTCAAGGTGAGTAAAACCCCTTCTTGAAAGATGCATAACAGTTGACAATAAATGATATTCTCTATAACGGCTACTCCTTTAATGTTGACCTCTCCAACCGGTATCTTACTTTCAAATTCTCGTCTCCGATCTTGATGCCTTCGGAACTTATACATACCAGCCACATACCTATTTTCGATGTAAGCTATTTGCTGACTCATCTCCTACTTCTCTTCACTGCCACGTGTCTATTCGGGAAGTACCCACTTGTCATTTGTAAATTTTAATTAATACAATGTGATTGCTCATGCATGTATTTAATTAACCCGGCCTCTAATAGAAAAAAGGTATTTTCTTCCTTAAATCTCGAGATTATCTTCTTAAGAATGACTAATTAGCGACCTCGGAATGAACCCAACACAGAGTTGGAAGCAATATTTTGCTCCGATGTAAAATTTCATAAATCTAAGTGTATTCACCAAATGTAAATATGTCTGAACGTAATGCCTTAAGACCTACACTTGATGTTCTTGGAGCGGTAAAAGTTATAAAAGAAACAATAAATATGATTATATCACGTAAATCGGGCGCAAATATAATTTAAAATTTGGATATGAGCAATGGTAACTTGTATATACATTAATTAATTAATTAGTTAGGGGCAGAACAAAAGTTATTCGGGAAAATTTCGCTCATGGTCATTCAAGTAAAGACATATCATACAAAAGTCATTTGTTTTCTTAAACATAAAAGTCATCTAATTAAGGCCTGGATAAATAAAATATAAAGTATAAACTTGGCCGAAAAATATATTTTTCTTCGAAAAATCTGATGTGGCACTTGACAGGCTTAATAGAATGGATTAAGATGTAATTATCCATATGTCCAACTTAAACGACCCATATTCACAAATAGGGTTGTACATTAACTCTTAGGGATCGTATGGTTCAAAATAAGGTTATTCTAAAATTATAATCCTTTGATTATAACTAGTATTACCTATCCACCTCGTAGGGATCGTTTGGTTCAAAGTTAGGTTATTCTAAGATTATAATTTGAGTTATCTATCCCACCTTCATTTGAATGAGATAAATAATCTCATAATTGTGGTATAAAAGTTAATTCTGTTTTTTCTTTTTTTGGGTCACAGATGTAGTTTTCTTTTCCAAGGTCACACTTCTTTTACTTTTTGCTTTAACTGTAAATGGTTGGAAATATTATCCATTTGGCGCAACTTGTTGACCAGTCAACTTATATCTCGTTAGCAAAACAAAAATACACCAATGTTTGATAGTAGTTAAATAATGCAAGTATAGGTTTTGCTTATCCCAACGGCTATTTTCCCCCTTCTTACATTATATTATTCAAATCCATTGTCCTCTTATTCCACCGCCCACTCCAACGGTCCATTCTTCCCACATATTAGGCCTTTCAGACAACCTCGTCTTCCACAATTCACATCACTTTCGTACTGAAAACAAATCTCCAAATAATCTCTCTCTTTCATTTTCTTGATTCTTGGTTTTCTTCTTCTTGTTGTCTATTTTCCTATCAAATTTATTTGTCTCTTTTTTCTATAATCATCATAAATGGAAACAAAGGAAAATGCTGCTACAGTTCAACATGTAACAAAAGCATCATCAGATCAGCTTCTAAGGAAGTTTGCAGAGATGGGTTCTGAATCAGAAAATAAAGCTTTAGCTAAGAAGGAACTCAGGTTAGCTAAACGCAAGAAAAGAATACAACCCACTGCCGATGGGAGCAGCACTACTACTGTTTTGGGTGAGAGGAAGTCCCTTCTACCTCCTGCTGGTTCTCAACGATCCGTGGCGTTGATTCGGCGTTTAGGAATTGGAAAAGCTAAGAGTAGAGCTAGGGATTTCAGGAATAGATCCTTTTTGTGTACTATTGAGAAGGTTAGCTTTCCACAACTTCTTGACATTCTAATACTTTTGCTGTCCTAGTTTATATATTAGATTCTTCATTAAATTTGTGGTATATTGGTGGGGATTGTCTTAGCCTGTCTTGATTCTGGGGGGAGATGGGAGAAGATTGACTACTGGGGCAAACTAAAATTTGCTTGCTTTATTTATATGATAAGAATTGGAAAAATATCATTTAAGCAGAGATATACACGGTTAAGGAAATGGTCCAAGAAATAAGTAATTTCCTATTGGCATGTAGAAAATTTGCTACTAACCCAGTAGGAAAACAAAAAGGCGAATCCAATTTTATGAGTGTGAGTTTGGAATTCTACCGCAACTCATTTGATTTACTAGATCCGAAATCAAGTAAATGTACTTAATGAATCTTATAATACATATACATGGTCCGAGTCAAAAGTTGCTGAATTTGGATGAACCGATAAGGCGATAACTAACACTCTACATCCACCACTAGCCGTGGAATTGTTGCATTAGAAGGAGACTCAAAATCGATTGGCAATTATTGGCATTGCATTTGAATCTGATATATTAACTACATTGAAAAGAAAGTAATCTGGATTTGCATCAGCATAAACATTGTCTCGGTTGTCAGTCCGAATAAAAGTACGTAGCAGGTTGGTTGAATCCGTCAAATACGGCATTAAATAAAGATTCTTCAGCACATCCAGTATATGGGCTGTGTGCTCCTGCATTACATTCAACTCATGATTGGCTCCAGAGGCAGATCCAGTGCAGGGTCCATATGAACCCAACACTTTTAGTGTGGAGTATAAACTTATGTGTAAAAATATACTAAAATGGCAACAAATAAGTATATATGAACCCATAATTTAAAAAATATAATAGGTTCAATGCTAAGAGCCTTAAAAGTTGAACCCACGGATATTAAATCCTGAATTTGCCCCTGATTTGCTCGGTGCAAGAATGATACTTTATCACAGAAGTGTTCTATTTTGCCCAGATGATGTAGGTGTAGACACTGCAGCAAGAATGAAAATAAGGCTTATGAAATGACAGCTATTCTCATTGTCATTTTGAGAATAGCAAATGGCAACAAATAAGTATATATGAACCCATAATTTAAAAAATATAATAGGTTCAATGGCAACAAATAAGTATATATGAACCCATAATTTAAAAAATATAATAGGTTCAATGCTAAGAGCCTTAAAAGTTGAACTCACAGATATTAAATCCTGAATTTGCCTCTGATTTGCTCGGTGCAAGAATGATACTTTATCACAGAAGTGTTCTATTTTGCCCAGATGATGTAAGTAGACACTGCAGCAAGACTGAAAATAAGGCTTATGGAATGACAGCTATTCTCATTGTCATTTTGCTAGTCAATGACACTAAAGGCCTTGAAACCATATGTTAAATGTGCATTATCATTCTGTAGATATATACTGAACAACATCGATAAGTCTCATTCTTCCAAGGCTTCGAATCACTTATATTCGGCAGAGTCTACATGAGACAATCGTCAGTACGTGCCTGCAGAGCTTAATGAGCGTCTTGTGCAAAAGAGACAATCCTTATTTCATCAGTTAGTTTTACCTATTCACATCTGCAATTGTAAACTTATACTGATGGATTTGTTCTAAAATCACCTTTTTGTTTCTCTTTTCATATGTATAGACATGGCGCAGAACTGTTGAAGGAGCTTCCAAGGTCTTCATTGAGAAACATTACAACCGGCACAGGCGTCTGATAAGTGATACGTATTAGGTAAAGTTGTTATGCACTTCAAATGGAAGTTCATTCCATTCTGACTTGTTAGAAGAAGGCAAAGATTTTGCTTTGGCTTCTAACTAACATTGACTCACTATATTCTTCCGTCCATGGTAAGAAATAGTAACTACATTATTTACGTCAATAACATATCTCTCTTAACGGTTTTCTGTATTTCTTATATTGTCAAGCTGCTGCTTTTGATATGTAATGTTGCGTTGTTATTTCATTATCTTACTTCCATGTTTCTGTAATTTGATAAGAGAAAAACAAAGAATGAGAAGTTATGACATTGTATATTGTCAATTTTGGTGAAATTTCATCCTCGAGTAGAATGTATCCGATTTTCACTGAAGGGTTCATTCTTGAGTATATAACAATTCTGAGCTTAGAGGCCTTTAATTCCCTCGCTCTGAGCTGTATATGTTTGCAGATGCTCAAAAGGAAAAAGAAAACACTGAATGTGATTGTGTTATGGTAATAATATATCTGCGGGTGAGATCTATGTGGAGAAATAAGTACAGAGAAGCTAACAACACCAGCAATGAACTAGTCGAGAGGAAAATGATGATTCCCAAATTTAGAGGATAACATTTGGATTCACCTAAAGCAGTTAGAGGGCTTATATAACAATCTGTGTTAGTGGATCTAGCTAGTACAGATAGTCCAGAAGCTACATCTGAGGAATGAAGAGTATTATCGCTTGATTTCACCACACATATATAATGAGCATTGGACCGACATAATCATGTAAACTGTAATGTCAAGGTGGTTGAAGCGGAATCTTATCATTCAAAGGAAGAATCACAATGCTGCCCATCAGTTTTCATGATGCTTAATTGAATCCTTGTCTGTTGACTAGCTCAACCATGTGAATAGTCGTCAAGTTGACAGGAAGGAGTCTTCTAGCAGTGAAAACATACTTTGAAAGCTTACCGAGGACCAAAGTGGTGAATGACTTAACCTAATCATGTTATTCTGAGTACTCGAACATGGGAAGGATTGAAGCTACAAAATATTTTGCTGTACATCTTATGGGCGACTTTCGTATTGATTATCTTTTTGCTTTATATCAGTGATGCAATATTCAAGGGAGACTTCTCACAATTCCAAGCGATTGCAGCAGTAAGAAGAAAAATGAGCTCATCCCGTCTCCTGATATCAGTTCAGACGATGCAACTCGCCATTTTAGTTCTATTAGGATTTTCCTCTTGGTAACTGATTCATTCGTTCAATATAGTTGGAGCATTGCTGATTCAACCTGTTCATATAATGCAAATATGCAAACTTCAAGTTGTCATAATCATGTTCAACTAAACAATATAGCAAAGCTAATATAGGCAAGTGAAAGCACTGTAGACTTGAGGAAAGTATAATTTTGTCTATGAAATTGTGTGATTAAAACTATTTTTTAACTCAAATTAATGATTTTGTTTGTAACATGCAGTAAGATCTCCTAAACAATCAAAAGAAAATCAGAATTATGCATAAGGACCCTAGGGCTGTAACTTTTTACTATTAATCTCTGTTTTCAGTGTTATCTATCCTTTTTTTGTACGTTCTTGTTAGCATAAACTTCAGGGCATAGTAGAAAAAAAGACTCATTGTATCTCCTTATAGTATTAAATCACCTTATTTTGGTTTAGGTTCAAGCTTCCAAGAACAAATAATTTTGGGCTGGAATTGTAAATCCAAGATCTGAACTAACAAGTTCAAACTCTAAGCTGCATAGGTTTTGACATTTATCAAAGCTCCATTTACGTTCCTCACCAACTTACAGGCAACTGTAATAGACAGTTGGGGAATACAACTTTGACTTATTGCAGATTACCCCCCAAATTCTTGGGGTTCTAGTTATGATCGAAAAAACAAGTCATGTTGTTTCAGATTCTTGTGCATGGACTCTAGATTTTGGCATTTGACATTATGTTCTGGTACACCATTATAAAACCTTGTCGAAGCAGCAGAAACCTCCAGGATCAAATTATGGCTTTTATCAACCTTCTCATTCTCATCATCCTCACTCTTTCTAGCACACCGATTACCATAATGTCTATACCCGAGACAAACCATAGAAATGCAACTACAAACTCTTACACCGATGTCGCTCTTTCTGCGCGAAAAGGTGCATTTCCTCCTCCCAGAAAGCTAGGAGAATACTCGACAAATTCTACCGACTACAACTTGATCTGCAAAACTTGCAAGAGATTATCGGAACGCAATACATGTTGTTTCAACTACAGTTGTGTTGATTTGTCCACCAACAGGTTCAACTGTGGCTCCTGTGGCCTTGTCTGTAACCTTGGAACGAGATGCTGTGGTGGGATCTGTGTGGACATCCAGAAAGACAATGGCAATTGTGGCAGGTGTTCTAATGTTTGCTCTCCTGGTCAGAAGTGTTCATTTGGCTTTTGTGACTATCCCTAAGTATATTTTCCCTATGTCTAGTAATAACCAGAGTCTGTGTAATCCTGTCAAATAACTTACTCCCCTGTCCCTAGGGTGAAATTTTACTCTAATAATGTTGAAGATTTGCATTCTGTGTTGTTTGTAGTAAGTTATGGCTAGTAATCTACTTAAGGTGACTTGGAATACATAGTTTTGTGTGTTGCACCATCTTGTTTTTAGACATGGTAAATTTCGCATGATCTGCTTCGAAGACTGAAAAAGCTATGAGGGGCAAAAAGATTTAAGGGAAATGAAGGAAATTACATATTTGGATAAAGAAATTGTCAACCATTACCCTTGATAGGAGGGTATGGAGATTGAGAAATAGGGGATTCATGGTTCGGTTTGAATCGGTTTTTTCCTAAAAAGACCCACACCGAGTAAATCGATTATTCATATATTGGAACCAAACCAAACCAATTAAATAGGTTTTTTATCGATTTAGTTTATGTCGGTTTTTGTCGGTTTTTCGGGATTTTCGGTTATTTATCGGCGTTTTGTTAAATATGAGACCTACTTGACAAAACACAATTCTGACGACTATATTTTCAATGTAACACTATCAAATCAATTGCTCTTTGAGAAATCTATCATTTACCAAGATTATATTGATGATAGTTGAATCAAATGGCAATGAATAATTTAAGGACTCAATTAAAAATAGATTATTTTTAACATAAAATAGATTTTTATACTTAGCAAAGAAAACTACCAATCAAACTAGAATGTAAAAGGAAA
>MCJB01050776.1:155506-179853 GCA_002018475.1 Nicotiana obtusifolia | reverse complement strand
GGGGAGGGACAAACAGGTGCATAAAATATTCCGCATTCACAGAGGATCCAGGGAGGCAATAAACTAGATTATTATAATGGCAAAGAACTAGAGAAAAAGTAAAAATGATTACCATGTACCATAAATCTTAAGAATTTTTTTATACAAATATATATAAATATAGCTGTAATAATAAATTTTAAATAGCTACTTTTGTCAGTTTTGTTCAGGTTTTTTCGGTTATTTTTTTTTATTAAAAGCAAAACTAAACCAAATTTGATCGATTTTTAAAATACAAAACCCAAACCAAATCAAACAAAAAAAGTAATGATTTTTTTGATCGATTTGGTTCGATTTTTTTGGTTTTTGTGAACATCCCTATTGAGCATTAAGGTGGTGGTTAAGCGGGCATGTCTCATTTTCACGCTGCTAATATTAGTATTAGTCTCGTATTTTCGTTTCTTTGTATCAGCAGATTTCTTTTACTATATGTTGTCTCTGTCCCTTCAATTTATATTTCACCTTTGCTTGCTATGGTCACTACTTGTTTTTTCTACTTTTTGTTAGTTTCTTTCTCGAGCCGGGGGCCTATTGGAAACAACCCCTCTACCTTCATAAGGTAGGGGTAAGGTGTTAGAAAAATAATGGAATGACACTGTCCTTAAGAAATTTATGCTTCCCACTTTGTTGCTGCAGGGGTAATAGCAGAATTCCTCCAGGATTTACAAAATCACTGAAATTCGAGTTTCAACAATTAACTCGAATTTCCCACGTATATTTGTGAGTTTTAAAAAATAAGTAGAAAAGAAAGAGATAAAAATCTGAAGATGTATTTCGTTTTGGAGATGATATGGATATTTATAATACATCAATTCTTCGTAAATAGGTACCTTATAAAACCAATAGTCACCTTTTCTGAATTTAAAAAAAAAAAAACTATCAAAAAATATTTTTCTTGAAATTAATTTAAAAATATTCAATTAATTAATGAAATTATATGTGACTAAAATATTAATTCCGGGCTACTTAACTGGCCCAAAGCCCAATTAATTGCCCCAAGCGCTCAAGTACCCAATCTGGACTATTAATAATATAGTCAAATTTGAATTTTCCTTCAGAACATCGTTTAAAATATTCAAACTATATAAGACAAAGAAGTGCTTTTAAACACTTCTTGCTTTCTATTTTTTCAGTGAGGGACAAAATAACATCTTCTCAAATAGTCCCATCAAATACAAACTAATCTAACATAAGTTTAGCGTACACTCTATTCTCCCCAGTTGTTGGATTACACTCGGTTTGTTATTATTGTTAAGTAATAATATAATAATCATTTGTTAGAAACTCTAATCGAATTAAAATGAAAATAACATTTGACATATGCTCTTCTACACGCAAACATTTATGAAAAAAATGAAATTATAATGAACTGTTTTCTTTCCATACCAGAGGTATAGTTTTTAACTCCGACTTAGATAAAGGAATAAAAACAAAATAATAAGAAAGAAATACAAAAGAGAAGCACATTTTCCGCTATCAAGTGATCTCTTTCTGAGCAGTTATATTTAGAAGCATTTCTGTGAACAATTGAAGGCCCAGAATCATCGTACTCTGCTTTTGCTATCCACATCTGCACTCGAAAAAATAAATAGATATAAGAAATGTCTTGCACCATCTCAACAAATGTATAATCACCTTTCAGCTTAAAATCGATCAACATTTTGCATAGAAATTACTACTCAGCATTAGTTCTCAGGTAATCAGCATTTCTCAACCATGGCAAATAAGCCAAGGAGTTTGCTATTACAGCGAAAGGAATCTATTATCTTAATTTCTGTGAGCTTAACACTAACAACTATACAATGAGACAGTGCATTAGCTCAATTTGCATCTTTTTAGAGATAAAGCGTGCAAGAAGTGTTAAAAAATTTCTGCAAATTTGCGTACCTGCTGGAATGAGCTGAGGGAGGGAAGCCAAAATTTGCATACTTCCTCTCAGGTGGGGCAACAACCTTTGATCTTCATACTAGTTGGGCCTAATGCGGTAATTTCCTTGCTCATCTTATCAGCAATTCCTGCGAACTTTGTGGAACCACCACTGAGGACAATATTTCCGTATATCCTTTCTGATATCGACGTCACATTTCATGATGGAATTGTATGTGGTTTCGTGAATGCCAGCAGCTTCCGTTCCAATCATTGATGGTTGGTATAGCACTTCTGGACAGCCGAATCTCTCAGCACCGGCAATGGTGATAACCTGTCCATCAGGCAGCTCATAGCTCTTCTCCACAGATGAGCTGGTCTTTGCTGTTTCAAGTTCATGTTCATAGTCAGCTCATAGCTCTTCTCCACAGCTTCTCCTTTTTTTCCCGCTCAGCCGTAGCGGTGAAAGAGTAGCCTCTCTCAATGAGAATCTGTTGGGTTTTTCTTTGAAGGGCGTGAATGGGAATTGAAAGAGGCACATTTTGGATTGTACCTCTCTATTTCATCCTTTTTTGTTTATAAATTTAGTGGCTTGGCCTCATTTTTCATACATAAAAATTTTGAAAACTTTTCCCCTCTTTTCTATATGTTGCATTATTTTTAAAATAAGCATATGTGTCAAGTGTGATTTGCTCCGTCCGTTGACTTCGCAGAAGTTTTGTGATTTGTTGTGTCATAGAATAGTTATTCCGTTTTTATTCTGAGAGGAATTAATCCAAAACTTTGGGCAACAGTGGGGGATTAAATTTCTTAAGGACACACAAGCAACTTGTGGACTCGGAATTATTTTATGTTTTGTTTATGAACTGTTTCTTTGCTTATCTGATTTTCTAGTTTCGTACACTGATTGCTAACAGAATCTTCATGAGGTGATCTGTCACATCCCATCCTGCCAGATCAAAACGCAGGATTGCGTGTGGGAGAGCGTAACCTTCATATATTGGAACTGTGTGGCTTACATCATTTACAGAGTCCAGCACAATTCCTAGTATCAACAAACACAAACCATAAATAAGTTTAGATTCGACAGGCGATTTAAGTTGTGAAGAAATCCAACTGACAAGTAGAATATTAAACAATTTTGGACCGAAATTGCTCTCAAATTTCACTAAAAGGAGCTGGCATTGCCCCTAGTTTTCAGACCAACTGACAAGTTAAGAAAAAATTGGACATAAATAGTTCCAAAGCTTGCCAGTTCTACGATCACTAGCATAGAGGGAAAGTACAGCCTGAATGGCGACATAAATGGCAGGAGTGTTGAAGGTCTCAAACATGATCTGAGTCATCTTCTCTCTGTTGGCTTTAGGATTAAGAGGAGCTTCGGTGAGAAGAACCGGGTGCTCTTCTGGAGCCACACGAAGTTTATTGTAGAAAGTATGATGCCAAATCTTCTCCGTGTTGTCCCAGTTGGCGACCGTTCCATGTTCAATCGGATACTTCAAAGTCAAGATACCCCTTTTGGATTGAGCCTCATCGCCAGCATAGGCGTCCTTGTGGCCCAGGCCAACCATGAAACTAGTGTGACGAGGGCGTCCTGTTAGAACATGCGCAGCGGAAGCGAGCATAATCACAGGTATCACAAATATGTAAACTAGACAACTTAATTATAGAGATTTGAAGTACTAACCTCTCGAAACTGTTACACAAGTCCTTCGCAGAGCAAGAATCCAGGGCTGCAGTCTTTTGCTAAGTGCTATGCCCCTAGTAAAATCTTCAAAGAAATTATTTGAGTGGGCAAATAATACTACTCTGAAGAGTGAGTTATTAGGTGAAACTTGTCTCCTATTTGTGGACCCCAAATTAAGCCAAAAAAACAGGCTAAAAATCGTGTAGGATTCTGCTAGTGCGGTAAAACCTTAGTCCAACTCAAATAGATAACTTTTCTCCCAAGTCACTTTTTACCCAAGTCTGTCAAGGTTTTTACTAGGTATAGCAGGGACCACAAAAATAATAAGAGGCTACCAATTATAGTATTAATTTGAAATTATGATGAATTAAATCCTGTTATAATTAATCATAGTTTATTCCACTAAAAAACTGCAATTGAACTACTCAATAATAATTTCAAAATTAACTAACACTTATTTTAACTCCCCATGTTAAGATTACAAATACCAGTTAATTAAACTAAATCACGGATAATTTAATTTAATCAACTAATTAAATCCTTTATAATTTCGCTTAAACTATTTCATGTGACGAATACAAAATCTACTATCCGGGTTTTTACATGAAAACTTATAAGCATAAAGGGGTATCATCAAACTCAAGGCCGAGTCACGGATTCTATCAACTAATTATTATTTCACAAATACTATTCGTTATTGTCCAATCTATTAGGCATTCACTAACTCTAAATAGAGTTGTACCTTTTGATAAATCAAAATAATAAATAAATCACATTGATCATAATAACTATATTAAGATTAGGAGTATATGGCTAAAATACAAACGAGTCGAGATATGAGTGAAATACACTGTTCATCATATGCATGAATGCTGCTGGGGCATTGGTCAGCTCAAAACCATCACAAGGAACTCATAGTGACCATAACGGGTCCTGAATGTCGTATTTAGAATATCCTAGTCCCGAATCTTCAAATGGTGATACCCAGACCTCAAACCGATCTTAGAGAACACCCTCGCTCATTGAAGCTAGTCAAATAGATCATTAATACGCGGCAAAGGATACTTGTTCTTGATTGTAACTTTGTTCAACTGCTTATAATCGATGCACATCTGCATAGTACCATCCTTCTTCTTCACAAACAGAACCGGTGCACCCCAAGGTGGCACACTAGGCCTAATAAATCCCTTATCAAGAAGTTCCTAAAGCTGCTCTTTCAATTCCTTCAACTCCGCTGGTGCCATACAATATGGAGGAATAAAAATGGGCTGAATGCCCGGCACCAAGTCAATATCCCTGTCAGGTGGCATGCCCGACAAGTCTACAAGAAACATATCCGAAAAATCTCGGACCACCGGAATAGAATCAATAGTAGGAGTATCATTACCACCATCCCTCACAAAGGCCAAATAAGACAAACACCCCTTCCAGACCATCCGTTGGGCCTTCAACTAAGAAATCACCCTGCTGGGAACATAATCTAGAAAACGTCTCCACTCGATCCTTGGCAACCCCGGCATCACCAATATCACGATCTTAGCGTGACAATCTAGAATAGCATGACATGGAGACAGCCAATCCATACCCAAGATCACATCGAAATCAACCATACTAAGTAATAAGAGATCAACTCTGGTCTCCAATACTTCAATAGTCACTACACATGATCGATATACACGGTCCACAACAATAGTATCGCCCATCGACATAGATACATGAACAAATGAAGCTAAGGACTCACGGGGCATATCCAGATAACGAGCAAAATATGATAATACATACAAATAAGTGGAACCAGGGTCTAACACAGAAGCATCCCTATGGCATACTAACACAATACTTGTGATCACTGTGTCTGAAGCAACAACATCTGGCCTGGCAGGAATAGCATAGAATCGAGCCTGACCGCCATCTGATCGACCTCCCCCTCTAGGGCGACCCCTAGCTGGCTGAGCCCCACCCCGAGATGGCTTGGCGGGTGGTGTTGAAATCGTGGACTGAATCCTTTGCTGAACTGGACCTCCCATAAGGCAAGGACAAAACTTCTTCACATGACCCAATTCTCCACACTCAAAACATCCCCTCTCATAAAATGGTGGCAAGTACTGAGGTGGACCCCTATAACTAGAATAACTACTAGAAGAACTTGGTGCAGATGAACCCTGAACTGAAGGTGCTCGAGATAAACTCTAATCTAGGAGTGCACTGAGAGATGACTAACCCGGTTGAGCACTGTATGATCCATGGCTAGCTGATGCGCCACGATGAACTGGATGAGCCATCTGAGCTGGCCTATAAGGACGACTGCTGCTATGGTGAAACTGACCCCCAGAAGGAACACCACTGAAACCACCCAAGCCACAAGGCCTCTTGGACTCCCTCTCCTCACGCTCCAAACTACGGACCATCTCCAGCCTCCTAGCAATATAAATCACATTGTCAAACGTAGCACCTGATACACTCTCCCGAGTCATAACAAAATGCAACTGATAGTGGAGGCCATCAATGAACCTCCTAATCCTCTCCCTCTTAGTGGAAACCAACCAAACTGCTTGACGAGCCAACTCTGAAAATCTCATCTCATACTGGGTCACAGACATGCCATCCTGACGCAGCTGCTCGAATTACCTGTGCTGCTCCTCCCTGCGGGTCTATGGCACAAACTTCTCCCAAAAGAGAATGGAGAACTCATACCATGAAAGTGGTGTTGCGCCGACTGGCCTGCGCCTTTCATAGGTCTCCCACCATCTGAAACCAGCCCCATTAAACTGAAAAGTAGTAAATGACCCCACTGATCTCCAGAATACCTGCCGTACGAAGAATCCGCTGGCACCTATCCAAGAAGTCATGGGCATCCTCTGACTCAGGCCCATTGAATGATGGAGGTTGGAGCCTCCTAAATCTCTCTAGTCTCTTCTGCTCATCATCACTCATAACGGGACCCACCTGGGCCTGAGCAACTGCAACCGGCTGGGCTAGTAGTACCGCTGGTGTCTGAAGTCCCTGCATCACCTGCTCTGGAGTACGGGCAGCGGGAGTCTGAGTACCTCCCCCGGCCTAAGAAGTGGCTGGCGCGGTCTGAATAGAACTCGCCTAAGCAAGGTTAGTGCAAACAGTCAATATTTGGGCCAAAGCCTCCTGAAGGCCTGGAATCACAATAGGCACAGTTGGTGCCTAAGCTGGTCCACTGGCTCAACCACATCTGGAACTTGCTCCTCAGTTGGAGAAACTGGTGGATCTGCAAATGCTTCTCTAGCTATTGTACGAGCTGCACCTTGGCCCCTATTGCGACCCCTACCGTGGCCCCATCCTCTCGTGGCCCTAGCTAGAGGTATTGGTAGTTGTCCGTCCGGTCTGATAGCACGTGTCTTTACCATCTGTGAGAGGATAGAATAACAAAAGTTTAGTTCCCGGAATCAATAAATTCGCACGACAAGAATACTAGAATGTGAAGTTTTCCTAAGGGTTCGGCAGCCTCTCGATCTGCAAGACTCTACTAAACCTGCTCATGACTCGTGAGACCGATGTAACCTAGGTTCTGATACCAATTTGTCATGACCCAAAACTTAACCTGTCGTGATGGCACCTATCATAATACTAGGCAAGCCGACTACTCAAACGTTTCCAACTCTTTCATATTTCAAATATACTAAAACATGTTTAAATAAATGAAAATCTCATAAAATGGGATAGAATATCGTAGCTCAATGCAAAAGTTTTCCCAAAATCACGATGTCATTGAGTACATGAGCATCTACATAATGACATAATCTGATACACTGTCTAGAAAGTAGAACTGAATAAATAAAATTGAAAGATAGGGGAGGAGGGTCAAGGTCTGCAGACGCCAAAGGAGCTACATCGATGATCTCCGAATGACTAAACTCTGTGAATCAGCAATCACGGTGAGCGGAAACACCTGGATCTGCACACGAAGTGTAGGGTACAGCGTGAGTACAACCAACTTAATAAGTAACAAATCTAACCTTTTGACTGAAAATATTGACGGGCTCGAACATTACAACCCACATACGGAATTAACAATACAGAAATTTAAGGAAGATAGTAATATCTTAGATATTCATAATCAGTAGGTAACGGTGCAAGAATTTAGGCATGCTTCCAGGTTTAAATATTAAACTCAGAATAGATAAAATATGTCAAGTCTGAATGATATGAGGAATATGACACCTCTATATCTAAATGCCAATATGCATATCATATGTGATGCTACACAACAAAGCCTCACGTACTCAATACTCTCGCAGTACTCAGTCTGACTGTCTCAATTCACTTTATCACACTCAATCACTCAATACTGTACGGGGCAGTTCCAGCCCAAATACACATAAGTCCAAGGCAGATCCAACCCAAATGCAAATAAATCCAGGGTAAATCCAGCTCAATGCAAATGAATCAATAGCAACTGCACTCACTTTGGGTGTGCAGACTCCGGAGGGGTAGATCTAGCCCAAGCGCTATAATAAGCCAAATCCAGGCATGAATCCATAAAGTCTATTGCGGCATGCAGCCCGAGCCCATAAATGTCACTCACAATCAGGCCCTCCGCATCACTCAATCATCAATCTCTCCAATCTCTTGGGCTCACAACACTCATGCCAAGCAGCACAAATCAATGATGCAAGATGTGACTATATACTATAACAGAGACGGGGATATGATATGCAATGATGAATGCGACTGTGCCCATGACAGCAATTAAGCAAACAACTCAACAGCAAAGATCGACCATTGTGGGTCCTAATAGTACCAACTTATAGCCTAAACATGTTTGCTAGTATAAATCACAGCTCAAGTACTCTATCACATAGAGTACAGTAATAATGTTCAGATAAGATAGCTATGTAGTTCCATGGAATCGACTAGATCGCAATTATTACGGTGCACGTCCACACGTCCGTCACCTAGCATGCGTGTCACCTCAACACCAATCACATAACACACAAATCGGGATTTCATACCCTCAGAACCAAGTTAGAAGTGGTACTTACCTCAAACCGTGCAAATCTCTACTCCATCAAGCCCCTACCTCGCAAAACGGCCTCTAAATTCCTCGAATCTATCCACAAAAAATTCGATACGACCAACATGAGCTAAAGAAATCAATTCCATAAGAAAATACTAAGTTCTTAATCAAAAGTCAAAAAATCAACTCAAAAGTCGAACCCCGGGCCCATGTCTTGGAATCCAATAACAGTCACAAAATCTGGAAGCCCATTCAACCACGAGTCCAACCATACCAAATTCCGATCCCAAATCACCGCTCAAATCCCCAAATTAAACGCTCCAAATCCCTAGCTTCAAACTCCCAAATTCCATGTAAAAAACACACAACCTAGGTAGGAAATTCAATGGGCAAGATTATTGAATAAAAATGATCACAAGTGACTTACCTCAAGAAACCCGCAAAAATCCTCTCAAAAATCGTCTTAATCCGAGTTTGTAAAGTATAAAATGAGAAAAATCACAAAACTCTCGAATTTAATGATTAGCCCAGTGCATTTGCACATGCGGGCCAAATATCCGCACATGCGGAATCGCTTTTGCGATAAGAGTTCCGCTTCTGCGGAAGCCACTTAAGTCCACAAGATACGCACCTGCGTAACTTTCTCTGCGTCTGCGCTCTCGCACGTGCAGGACTACCATCGCACCTGCGCAAGGCCCCCAGCTGACCAACTCCGCTTTTGCGCCAAACATGCCGCATCTGCGACCACGCAGGTGCGGAAATACCCTCGCACTTGCGACCACTGCACACCCCTTCCCAGGCCTCTTCTGCGCTCCCCTGCTCGCTTCTGCGAGCTCGTACTTACAGTCAAAACTCCACATGATCGCACCGGACCTGGTGCACTTCAACAATCTTTTAATTCTAAATTTCGATCCGTTAACCATCCAACTCCACTCGAGGCCCCCGGGACTTCAACCAAACACACCAACAAGTCCTAAAACATGATACGAACTTAGTCGATCCCTCAAATCATATCAAACAACATCAAAAACATGAATCGCACCCAATTCAAGCCTAATGAAAATCAAGGAATTCTAACTTCTACAGCTGATGTCGAAACCTATCAAATCAAGTCTAATTGACTTTGAATTTTCACACATGTCATAAATGACACAACGGACCTACTCCAACTCCCAGAACCATAATCCGATCCCGGTAACCATAAAGTCAACTCTGTCTAACTTCTAAATTTCCAAAGCTTCTATTTTTCCAACTTTCGCCATTTCAAGCCTAAATCAACTATGGATCTCCAAATCACTATGCGGACACACTCCTAAGTCCAAAATCACCTAAAGGAGCTATCGGAACCATCAAAACTCCATTCTAGAGCCATTTACACATAATTCAATATCCGGTCGACCTTTTCAACTTAAGCTTTCAAACCTAAGCTTTCAAACCTTGAGACTAAGTGTCTCGACTCAATTCGAAATCTCCCCAGAACTGAACCAACTACCCTTGCAAGTCAAATAACAACTATTAAGCATAAGATGAGCAGTAAATGAGAGAGCGGGGCTACAACACTCAAAACGACCAGCAGGGTCATTACAGTTTTGGTATTCAAAAGGGCTTTCATGGTTGTCTGCTTAGTCGCACAATTTTGCTCACCGAACATCTCTTTGAAAATTTTGAGCATGTCATAAGAAAACCCCATATACTTATGCTGATGTTGCAAAATATTCTCCATAGAGGCAAGAATGTAACATCACACCATCTCATCAGCCTTAACCCATTTATCATAGTTCTTAACATGATCATCAATAGCATCTTCATTAGATTTTTCTGGGCACTCCTCAGTAATTACAAATTTGTAACCTTTAGCACTGAACACAATATCAAGGTTCCTTCCAGTCAATATAAATATAATTCGGTCATTCTAACTTGTTTTGGTTCAAAATTGAGGTAAGTGGGTTGAATGAAGACATGCTAATTTGAGAGATATTCAAATTAAATAGATAATTAGTTATGCAATAAGAATAATAAAATTCAAAATAACACATTACATAAATAACTATGCTCAATGAACAGTTAGATTCGATAGGGAAACTTAACTATCATGCAAAATATATGAGTTATGTCAGATATTCACCCCATAAATTAAAACGGGACCAACTCATATGGAGAATAAACTGTCAACTTAAGATAGGTAAATATCACTTTTGTAAGCCTTAGTTTCATTGAATCAACATGTAACTCAGATGGAGAGTTAGTACAAGTTATTAAACAACTAGAGACAAAACTACAGTAATTATCTATAATGAATCTATCCGATGTGGAAGAAGACATATATCAACATATAAATTCATTATATTACAGTAAAACATAAATGGAAACCATAGGGATTGAACCCTACCACCACTGATTTCGTACAAATTTTTTTTTTATTAATTTCTTTTTTCTAGAAAATAGAAAAATGGCCAAAAACCCATCTAAACGACCCCGAATGCCCGAAAATGACGTACGTCATGAGCAAAGCTGATGTGTATTGCTCACTGGGTCGTTTGCGATGAACCTACCAAATTTGAGGTCAATCGGAGTTCGATAGAAGTCCAGAATTCCAAAATCATGACCAATTTGCAAAAATTAATTTTTGGCGTTTTAAGGGTTTTAAATATTTTGACTCGTTCATATCACATATTATACTTATGTATGTTAATCCATGAATTCAGAACTCAAAATATTATTATAGCAGTCTCGTTTTTGGGGAAAATAGCACTGTTTTCATGGAATAAACACAACAAACATGGGAAAAACAGCACTGGTTTTATGGAATAGAACACAACGTTTTAAGTTTAATCCATTCATGTTGTATTACATTATCTAGTTAGATATAAGACAACTCTGATACTAATTGTTAGAACATGCACAGCGGAAGCAAGCATAATCATAGGTATCACAAACATGTAAACTAGACAATGACTTAATCACTAAGATTAGAAGCACTAACCCTTCAAAACTGTTGCACAGGTCCTTCACGAAGCAAGAATCCATGGTTGTAGTCTTCTGCTATGCTCCTAGTAAAACCTTGGATGAAATTATTTGAGTGTGCAAGTAATATTACTCTGAAGAGTGAGTTATTAGGTGAAACTGGTCTTCTATTTGTAGACACAGAATTAAGCCAAAAAATAAGCTAAAAATCATGTAGGATTCTGCTAGTGCGGTAGAATCCTAGTCCAACTCAAATAGATAACTTTTTTCCCAAGTCACTTTTTACCCAAGTCTGTCAAGATTTTTACTGGGTATAGCAGGGACCACAAAAATAATAAGAGGCTACCAGTTAGTATTGATTTGAAATTCGGTTGAATTAAATCCTATTATAATTAATCACAGTTTACTCCACAAAAAAACTACAATTGAACTCCTCAATATGGATTTCGAAATTCACTAACACTTATTTTAGCTCTCCATATTGAGATTCCAAATACCAGTTAATTAAACTAAATCACGGATAATTTAATTTAATCAACTAATTAAATCCTTTATAACTCTGCTTAAACTATTTCATAAGACGGATACAAAATTCACCGGCAAGGTTTTCACATGAAAACTTATAAGCTTACATAAAGGGGGGTATCATCAAACTCAAGGTCGGGTCACGGATTCTATCAACTAATTATTATTTTACAAATGCTATTCGTTATTGTCCAATCTATTAGGGGTACACTAACTCTGAATAGAGTTGTACCTTTTGATAAATCAAAACAATAAATAAATCACATTGATCATAATAACTATATCAAGATTAGGAGTATAAGCTCATTGTACAAAAATATCTTTTCTCTACTTGGTCCGTTCAATATAGACTGTGTACTAGCACAAGAAGTTGGAGTAAAACCACTCCCATACTCAAGATAAATTATACTTTAATCTTTTGCAACAATCATCAAGATATTTTTCCCAACAATATCTTCGATTGTGAACATAGTTTATTAATTATGAGAACAGACAATTTAATATTCTGTGCATGAGCTAAGACTCCATACACTAAATTGTCTACTACATAACTAATGGACACACATGTAACAAATGATCTATTTAAAATAATATTTTATTGAATTGAATAAATCATTAAATAATTATTTCATAAAGAATAAAACATGCTAAATCTAAACTGGCTAGGAGCTGTATGAGCGGTAACGTCCACGTATGGCTCCATGAGAAGGGCGGTGGACAAAAGTGACCTTGTTATACCTCACTCTCCTCTTCAATGGGGTCGGTTAATAGTATATCCCAACACGTCCCACAATGCTAGGAAAAACAGCCCTTGGAGCGTCATCTCCACCAAATCCAGCCTAGAAGTACTACGATAAGATTAACAGTCAGCAATTTAGTTCTAACTATGCTTATGTTGTCCTTTATTTTATTGGGGGAGTTTCAATAACTCCACTAAGTTATCTATTTAACCTTAAAATCGGATAATAATTGAATTTATATGCGGTTTTAAGGATATGTGATCTAGTTTGATAATAAAATGAGAAATCAAATTGAAACTAGAATTAAAGATAAAAATAAATACAAACCACACAAGCCGGGGAGCGTTAACCTTGTATGTTAACTGCCCTCGGGTCAAGAAATTTTCCGATCGAGGTTGGAAATAGAATAATGAGATAATAATAATTAAAAAGATCAGTTTATTGCTATCTTTTGTGATGAGATTCAAAGTGTCCTTACAAATAATTAGAACCCTCTTTATATAGTAGGGGAATCCTTCTTTGGGTACAACTCTATATAAGGTAAAAATCTCTGATTTTGCTAATTAAGCGGTTCCATTAATTTGTGCCGAGATTCACGCTGCGATGCTCGACCCACTACGGATATTCTGCCTTTCCATTATTTAGGTTTCGACAATCTCCCCTCGAGCATGTTCGAGGTCAAGGTCGATTCTGAATCTCGGGCTCGGTGTTCTCAAGGACGTACATTCTGACCTCGTGTTCTGCTTTGATGAAACTCGGGGTCGATCTTCAACCCTTCGCGTTTCGAGCTCGATTTTTCATGCAATAGTCGAGCCCGATTTCGACCGTATACAGATAGTCCCCTCGTTTTTCGGAGAGTAATGACGAGAAACGATATGAGCCTCAGATTCTCACTATAGGAGCTTCCGATTTTTACTCTGATAAGTAACGATAAACTCATGACGCAAGTGATATGAATTTAATTCTGTGACTGATGGTCAAAATCTCAGGTCCAGCAAAAACTCGATCAGATCGATCAGCTTCGAACCGAGATGGATGTGGTTAAAGCTGAGGCCGATGAGTGGAGAGGCAAGATGGATCGTCTGGCCTCGAAAAAAGTCAGCAGAGACCCAACTAAGAGTGGTAAAGGAACAAAGTCGAGATCCAAACTAAAAGGGTAAAGGAGCTTCAATCTCGGGTTGGTTCGGTCACCTCAGGTCGAGATAATCTAGCCAGGGGGCTTAAAATGGCCAAGTCGGAANGTTCCAATTTATTTGAACTGTATTTTACTAACAGGAAATAAAGTGTTTACCCTCAAAATTAGATAACAATTAAATTTATATGCGATTTTAAGAATACATAATCTAGTTTGATACAAATATAATAAATCAAATTGAAAATAGAGTTAATGATAAAAATAAATTCAAATCACACAAGCCGGATGGCGTTAGCCTTGTATGTTGACCACCCTCCATCAAGAAATGTTGCGATCGAGGTTGGGAATAGAATAATGAGATAATAATAACTAAAGAGATCAGTCTAATGCTATCTTTCGTGATGATATTCCAAGTGTCCTTACAAATAATTAGACCCCCTTTTATATAGTAGGGGAATCCTGCTTTAGGTACAACTCTATATAAGGTAAAAAATCTCCTGATTTGCTAATTAAACGGCCCCGCTGATTTACGCCGAGATTCCCGCGGCGATGCTCGTCCCATTACGGATATTTGGCTTTCCGTTATTTAGGTTCGACAACCTTCCCTCGAGCATGTCTGGGGTCAAGATCAGTCTCGAATCACAGGCTCGGTATTCTCGAGGACGGACATTTTGACCTCGTGTTCTGTTTCGATGAAACTCGGGGTCGATCTTCAACCCTTCGCGTTCCGAGCCCGATCTTTCATGCAATAGTCGAGCCCGATTTCGACCGTATACAGATAGTCCCCTCGTTTTTCGGAGAGTAATGACGAGAAACGATATGAGCCTCAGATTCTCACTATAGGAGCTTCCGATTTTTACTCTGATAAGTAACGATAAACTCATGACGCAAGTGATATGAATTTAATTCTGTGACTGATGGTCAAAATCTCAGGTCCAGCAAAAACTCGATCAGATCGATCAGCTTCGAACCGAGATGGATGTGGTTAAAGCTGAGGCCGATGAGTGGAGAGGCAAGATGGATCGTCTGGCCTCGAAAAAAGTCAGCAGAGACCCAACTAAGAGTGGTAAAGGAACAAAGTCGAGATCCAAACTAAAAGGGTAAAGGAGCTTCAATCTCGGGTTGGTTCGGTCACCTCAGGTCGAGATAATCTAGCCAGGGGGCTTAAAATGGCCAAGTCGGAAGTTTCCATGATCAACACCGAAGCTGATGAAATGGTGGCTCAGTACAAGGCTGATGCCGAAGCGGCTTAAGACCAATCAAAAGGTATGGTCGAGCATATGAAGTGGCATTCCTATAGGCAGGCCCTCGAGGTAATCCATGCTCGAGGTTTGACTTATTTGCAGAGTTTGAGGATGCCAAGGTATCTGAAGCCGAGGCCAAAAAATTGGCCTATCCTGAAGAGGATGATTCCGAGGGTTCAGTCGGGGGGTCTGAAGAATGAGAGGACCCCAAAAATCCTGATGACGAGGGGGGATCCAGTCTAGATCAAGTCGCTTCTGTTCGATTTTATCTCTTTTTGTGCTTAATACTGTGTATCAAGGCTGCTCGGCCTTTGTAAAAATTTGTATCGGGGCTATTCAGTCCTTGTAGAAAGGATTTTTGATATATATAAGGCTTGCCTTTCGCAGCTTTCAAAATGTTTTCCTTGCTTTTTTATTTGTATTTGCAAAGATCGACATGCCTTAGCATGAACGAACTTTACCTTCGCTATTTCGTTTCGAGGCTTTGTGGCGATTCAATGTTACCGAAGACTTTCTTCCCCAAAGTAGTTTAGGTTTATAATTTGCCGAGGGTAGCCTTTAGAACTAGTTAAGAAATTTCAATGCCTTGCTGTTTTTGTTACGGGCTTCTGACGTCTTCGAGCCGTGTTTATGTGGCCATAGCCTTTATAGTTCAAGCAATGCCAAATAAGCTTTGTGCCCTCGGGTTTCGTTAACTCGGAATGGCCTTAGCCCTTTAATTCGAGCGTTGCCAATTAAGCTTTGTGCCCTCGAGTTTTGTTAACTCAAAACAGCCTTAGCCTTATAATTCGGGCGTTGCCAAATAAGCTTTGTGCCCTCGAGTGCTGTTAACTCGGAACAGCCTTAGCCTTTAAAGTTCGGGGGTTGCCTAATAGGTCTTATGTCCCATCGAGTGCTGTTAACTTGTAACGGCCTTAGCCTTTAAAGTTTAGGGGTTGCCTAATAGGTCTTATGTCCCCTTGAGTGTTATTAACTCGAAACAGCCTTAGCCTTTAAAGTTCGGGGGTTGGGTCTTATGTCCCCGAGATCTAATAACTTGGACCGTCTGAGTTTTCTTTTCGGACGGCAGTCCCCGAGTGAGAGAGTGATTATTCGAACTCAGGTTAAATTGGCCATTGGGCTCATTTCCTTTAGGGGATCAGAAGCGAGGAATTCCTTGAGAAATATAAAGGAAAAGTTTTAAACGACAAGATGTTTGCAAAGAAGAGATTTCTCTTTATTCTTGTGCATAATCGTTAGGTATGTGTACAAGCTCTGTGTCAGGTTTCAAGCAGTCTATGTGAGCACGGTTCATTTGACCGTTTGGCCCTTTCAATGAATCCTATTGATCGAGACCCTTCAATCCTGAAGTCTCTTTCCATGCTAAAATCGATATCAGAGGGAAAGAAAGTAAGCTTCGCGCTGTTGTTGTGATCATCACTACCAGTTCGTTACCGGCCTTCGATTATAAGCTAGCACAATTTACTTGTTGCCTCGTCAAAAATCTTGCCGTAAACCCATTTGGGAGCAAACCGGTCCAAGAAAAAAAGAGTGCAACATGTGCTTTTAGACCCAACATCTCGTATCGTCCCTTGTTTGCTACCTACAAGCGTTAGTTAAAAATGTAAATAAAATAAATAAAGGGGACATACCTTGGCAGTAATATCATTTCAAGTGAGTTATATTCTAGTTATTCACCGTTCATCGTCCCGAGCTTGTAAGAGCCCTCTCCGGTGATTTGATGACAAGTTCCTTCCCAGTTCGGTGCCAGCTTTCCCTAGTTCGGATTCTGTGTGTCCGGTGTGACCTTTCTTAGTACCATGTCCCCGACGTTGAAGTATCAAAGGGTGGTCCTTCTGTTGTAATACCTATTGATTCGTTGCTTTTGGGCAGCCAACCGAACAAGGGTGGCTTCGCGCCTTTCATCTAACAGCTCCAGGTTCGTATTCATGGCCTCGGTGCTTTTTTAGGCCCGATGGACCTATCGAAGCTGTTTTTGGTCATGAGTCCCCGGTTGCTCTAGCCTCAGTCATTTCTCATTTCATTTATTATGGAGTTCTGCCCGGACCCACTGCTTCTTCTATCTCCATTATATGGTTGATACCGATCCCTGTTTGGTCTTGGTTCACGATCGATATCTTTTTTGACTCTGTCGAGGGTTCTATTGGGATAGACAGACCCCGAAGGGGCCCCGAGCTGATCATCTTCGACTCTGATTTTCGATTGATACCGGTTATGTATGTCAGCCTATATAACATCCGGGTATTCTATTAAGTTCTACTTTAGTTGCTGTGAAGCCACGATTGGGCTGTTCAATCATCAGCGACCGGCGGCACCTTCGTGCATCTCGTTATCTTTTTGTTTGACTTTGAAAAGGTTCGATTTCCTGGTCTCGACCTTGATAGAACATTCGTGCGTCTTTACAAAAGAATTTGCAAGCATAACAAATGAGTCAATAGAATTAGGAGGTAAATTGTGATACCATATCATAGTTCCCTTTGACAGGGTCTCCCCAAATTTTTTCAGCAGAACAGACTCGATCTTACCATCCTCCAGGTCGTTCCCTTTGATAGCACATGTGTACGAGGTTACATGTTCATTTGGATCGGTCGTTCCGTTATACTTGCGTATTTCGGGCATACGGAATTTCTTAGGGATCGGCTTCGGAGCCGCGCTTGGCGGAAAAGGTTTTTGCACGAACTTCCTGGAATCCAAGCCCTTCAATACCGGAGATGCTCTTGGGATTTTGTCTACCCTGGAATTGTAGGTTTCTACCTATTTGTCATTGGCCTCGATCTTTTTCTCCCCTGATTCTAATCGTTTTGTCAGCTCCTCGAGCATCTTTATAGTCTCAGGATTAGTCCCCGATTCATGTTCATTCGACTTTTCTATGACCAATTCGTCCCTACAGGCAATTTCCCGAGATGGGTCGGGCTCATCCCTGTTCGAGATTTGGCTTCGGTTTTGTAACTAAACTATCGCCGTCTATTGAGCCTGTAACATTTCAAAGATCATCCGGAGGTTGATCCCGTCCCCTTCAACGTTTTGGGGGTTTCGAGTTACTGATCGGACTCCTTTATGAACGCTATCTGAGGGGTCGGTAGGCGGATCTGCATCAACAGCCATGTGTGAATTAGCGTCAATCGGTTCAACAATCGGGATCTTGTTGCCATGCGCTATATTGTTATTTTCACCTTGGTGGTCGGACTCGTTGTCAACGTGCAGAGGTGCCGATCGAGAGTTTGACATTTCTGTATTATAGCCTGGAATCAAAGACACTCCAAAGAGCAAGTGTGAAGGAGTGTGTGTGTTATAGAGATTTGTATCAAATAACCATTATTATCCTTAGCCCCACGGTGCGCGCCAAACTGTTTACCTCAAAATTGGATAACAATTGAATTTATACGTGGTTTTAAAGATATGTGATCTTGTTTGATACAAAAATGAGAAATCAAATTGAAACTAGAATAAACGATAAAAATAAATACAAACCACACAAGACGGGTGGTGTTAGCCTTGTATGTTGACCGCCTCGGGTCAAGAAATATTGCGATCGAAGTTGGAAATAGAGTAATGAGATAATAATAATAAAGAGATCAGTCTATTGCTATCTTTCGTAATGAGATTCGAAGTGTCCTTACGAATAATTAGATCCTCCTTTATATAATAGGGGAATCCTTCATTGGGTACAACTCTATATAAGGTAAAAATCTCCTGATTTTGCTAATTAAGCGGTTCCATTGATTCGTGCCGAGATTCACGCCGTGATGATCGACCATTTACGGATATTCTGGCAATCCGATATTTAGGTTTCAACGATCTCCCCTCGAGCATGTTCGGGTCAGGGTCGATTCCGAATCTCGGGCTTGGTGTTCTCGAGGACGGACATTCTGACCTCGTGTTTTGCTTCGATGAAACTCGGGGTACATCTTCAACACTTCGCGTTCTGAGTCCGATCTATCGTGCAATAGTCGAGCCCGATTTCGACCGTATACATTATCATTAGGCAAAAATACGTTGATCAAAATTTGTATACATATGTACATAAATCAGAGCACTTTTTGTTTTGATGCTGAGTATATCTTGAAGTTAAATAATTAAAGCACAACATTACGGATTATCAGATCTTAGAATATGGTAGCCAAAATGGATACAAAATTTGGATTTCACATAAGTTTCTGACATAAACCATGTAGGCAATTCCACAACAAGCAAAATTTATATTTTTTCTTAAACAAGAAATATTTTCAAATCCCACCATTACGTTAACCACACCATCCATTTCACACATTCAAGAAAATGCAAAAAGAAAGCCAAATCACTTGAGAAATTATATCTACAAAATCATTCAAATTTTTAATATTTTTTATTTTTTATTTTTATTTAAAAAAAAAAAACACTTCATGCTTTCAGCATTTCACTCAAGCTGAAGATTCACGCAACCACCTTCAACACTAAAAGCATACAAACCAAAAAAGAAAAAATATTGAAAATCACTCACACTATCAAATGATCAACCAAAAGAGAAAGAACATATGAAACGTCTAAAAGAAATTCAAGAAAATGAAAGGGGTCCAAGAATGTGCATCAAGAAATGGATACAACAATAACAAACAAACAACAACAAACCCAGTGTAATCTCACATAACGGGGTCTGGGAAGGGTAGTATGTACGCAAACCTTACCCCTACCTCAAAAAGATAGAGAGGCTATTTCAAATAGACTCTCGGCTCAGTGAAGCATAAGCACAACAATAATGAAAAGTAAACAACTAGAAACAACAGTGAGGACCCAAGAAAAAGAAGCACTGATAACAGAAAGATCGTAAGATGACTAAAATGAAAGCAACAACAGTCAATAATAGAAATCTAAGACTAAAACACAATATTAGAATACGTACTAATGCTACTAATAAGAATAAGAAAATCACTTGTAACGACCCGATAGGTCATTTTGAGTACTAACCTTTATTTCTATGTTTCGAGATCTCTCATAGCTCTATTTGGTATTATATGACTTGAGTGCATGGTTCGTGTCGCTTTTCGGAAAGCTTTTATGAGAAATTTCGAAGAAAATGTGATTTTTTTACTTAAAATGAGGATGGAGTTTACCACGGTTAATATTTTTGGTAAACGACCTTGAATCGGTGTTTTGACGATTCTAGTAGGTTCGTATGTTATTTTTGGACTTATACGCATGTTTGGTTGGTGTCCCGGGTGATCTGAGCACGTTTCGGCGTATTAGGTGAAAAATTAGAAAAGTTGAGTTTTAAGTTGAAATCCTTGAGTTTCATGATCGATTCTTGATGTTTGATGTTATTTTGATTATTTGAGTGAGCCAGCAAATGTCTAAGATGTTATTGTACTTGTGTGTAAGTTCTTATTGGAGCCGAGGGGCTCAGATAAGTTTCAGATGTGTTCAGAGTGTTATTCAACTATTGATGCCTTTTTTGGTGTTTCAAGTCTGCAAGTCCTGCAATTGCGATGACCTATTCAAAATTGCGAGTCCCACTTTTGCAAAGTCAGACTCGCAAATGCGATATCTGGGAAGGGGATGTGATCTTCGCAATTGCGAAGTGGCTGTTGCAAATGCGAGTTGGGGGTATTCGCTTTTGTAATGGGAAGGTTGCAAATGCGACTGGAAGCTAGGCTGCACAGTATTTGCAATTGCAAAGTATGTCTCGCTTTTGCAAGTAAGGGTCAATCGCAAATGCGATCATTGTGTCGCAAATGCGAGCATTATCAAGGGGCTGGATAGTTGTTCGCTTTTGCGAGCAGTGGTTCGATTGTGCGAACATCGTAATTGCGACATCTGTAGCTGGGTAAAAATTGGATAAATCTGGACATAGCTAATTTTACACCATTTATCAACCCTAGACTCCATAAAGGCAATTTCTTGAGAGCTTTTTCTTCCCAAATTCATTGGCAAGCATCTTTAACTAGGTTTAGATCAATTTCAATTACTTTTTCATAAATTTCAACATCAAATCCATGAATTTCAAGGTAGAAATTAGAAATTTGAGTAGAATTTAGGGATTTTATAAAATTGAGATTTAGACCTCAAATTGAGATCGGATTTTCACATAATCGGGCTCGAAGGTGAATGGGGTAATCAGGATTTGATCAGAATCTCGATTCAACCAAGCAGGCCCGGGATTGACTTTTTGACTTTTATTCGTCTGTAAAAAATAATAAAAATTGAATTTTTTTTGTTCGTGGGTAGTGTTTAAAGCTTATTTTAAATTATTTTTTACGATCCCAATTTCCGTCTGTAGGATGTCGTGATGACACTTAGTCTATAAAACTAGGTAAGCCTAACACTTACTGAATTAAATGACAAAATTTAATCAAGATCATTGTTAAACATAAACCACATATTTCTATATAGAGCCAATAATTCCAACATGATATAATATCCCAAAATCGGTAGTACAAGTAATAAGCTTTTCTAAGAGTAACTAGGAATAACAAGTACATCATTGTCCCGGAATAATAAAAACAATGGAAATAAAATATAACAGAGAGTGACTTCGAGGCCTACGAACGTCGAGCAGGTATACCTTGAAGTCTCAAACTAACTCGATCGGAAGTACCTGAATCTGCACAAAAATGTGCAGACGCGTAGCATGAGTACAATACAATGGTACCCAGTAAGCATCAAGCCTAACCTCAGTAGAGTAGTGATGAGGCTAGGTCAAGACACCTAACATACATGTAAATCTGTGCAGGATCTAACGTAAAGCTAACAATTGAGAGAGCATCAATGTAAGACCAACAACAGAAGGATCACAAATTTATAACCAACAGTGAAAATAATTGAAAACAAATGGCAACAAGAAATAATCAGGTAATTAAGCACAAACATAGTTAGGCTTTTGAATCACTCCATTTGACCTTATAATAAAGTAGATATGTTGGTTTAATATTTGGAAATAGTGTAGATTTTCAAATATGAATTCAGTAGTAATTTTGTAATTAATCTGAAAAATCTGGCAACCCAATTCTTAGTAAAATGACCATAAATTCCTCATACAGATGTTGAAACTTGATGATTTCAGTTTCTATGGTTCTAAAATTACAATATGGATATAATGGTGTAGCCGAAACATGAATCAAAGGTCGTTTGCTCAACATGGTTACCTTTATGCTCAAATCGAAACCGAAAACATCCACCATACAACCCAAACTTATCCAAAACTCATCGGAGTTTAACCAAACTTTGTGGACATGTCAAAAATCATCATAAAAACTTATTGGAATAATTAAAACCTTATTCCAAGTCCGTTTACCCAAAAGTCAAACCATTGTCAACTCTTCCAACTTAAAGATTCTAAAACGAGAATCATTCTTCCAAATCAATCCCGAATCGCTCGAAAATCGAAACCAACCATATTGTAACGACTCGACCGGTCACTTTGAGTGTTGTGTCCCTGTTTCCCCAATTACTACTTATTCTATGCTAAATTGTTGTTATGTGAGTTGTCAGGGTAGTTGGTTTGGTTCCGGGGATGTTTCGGAATAAGTTGGGACACTTAGCCCCAAGGTTGGAAGCTTCAGTTGAAAAAGGTTGACCGGATATTGACTTAGGTATAAATGGCTCCAGAATAGAGTTTTGACGATTCTGATAGCTTCGCAAGGTAATTTGGGACTTAGGAGTGTGGCCGGAGAGTGATTTGGAGGTCCGTAGTTGACTTTGGCTTGAATTGGCGAAAGTTGAAAAATTAGAAGTTTGGAAAGTTGAGCAGTTTGACCGAGAGTTGACTTTGTAATTTTCGGCCTTAGATTTTTGTTTCAAAAGTTAGAGTAGGTTCATTGTGTCATTTATGACTTGTGTATAAAATTTGAGGTTAATCGGAGTTGATTTGATAGGTTTCGGCATCGATTGTAGAAGTTGAAATTCATTAGTTTTCATTAGGCTTGAATTGGAGTGCGATTCATGTTTTTGATGTTGTTTGATGTGATTTGAGGCCTCGACTAAGTTCGTAGTGTTTTAAGACTTGTTGGTATGTTCGGTTGAGGTTCCGGGGGCCTCGGGTGGATTTCGTATGGTTATCGGAGTGGAATTGAAATTTGGATATGGCGAAGTCTGCTAATGCTATGGGTTCTGGTTTCCTTCTATGCGATCGCGAGGATAGGTCCACGATCGTGAAGGGTCTTTGAGGGCTATTGAATTTTTTCTTCTTCGTGTTCACATAGTGAGGGACGCGATCGCAGAGGTTGTGAAGCTTGTGCTTCGCGAATGCGTGGAGTGGATCGTGTACGCGTACAAGGAAGTGAGGCAGTTAGGGTCACGCCAAGTTATTATTCGCGATCGCGTGGGGATGTTTGCGATCGCGTAGGTCTGTGAATCAGTGAACCGTGTTTGTATGGAGTCAACCGCATTTAGGAAGGCCATTTTGGGGGACAACTTTGTTTTTTTCTTCGCGATCGCGAGGGACTTTCCGCGATTGCGAAGAGGAATCACTGGGCAACAGTGTTAAATACCAAAAACGAGGGTTTGAACCCATTTTTCATATTTTGAGCTAGAGACCTCGGATTTGGACAATTATTGAAGGGATTTTCAAGGAGTTGATTGGGGTAAGTGATTCTAACTCGATTTTTGTTGTATTACATGAATCCATCGTTATATTTGTCATTGAATTAGTGATTGGAGTTGGAAAATTTTGGGGAAAATGGTGAAACTTCTTAAGCTGAATTTTGAAGATTTGAGTGGCATCGTGGTGTCGGATTTAAGTAATTTTGGTATGGTTGGACTCGTGGTTGAATGTGTGTTCGATTTTGTAACTTTTGTCGGATTACGAGACGTGGGCCCGACATTGATTTTTTTGACTTTTGATTAAGAACTTAGCATTTTTATATGGAATTCATTCTAACATCTTGTTTTGATTGTATCGAGTTATTTGTGGCTAGATTCGAAGCGTTCGGAGGCCGATTCGTGAGGCAAGGGCTTGCTAGCGGAGTGATTTGATTTGGTTGAGGTAAGTATCATATTTAAACTCAATTGAGGCAGAAGTTGCCTAAATTGTTGTGATAGCCACGTGCTATTGGGTGCGCACATGCGTGGGGATGAGCCCATGTGCGGGCACCGGGATCATATATTCATGTACGGGTTGTGCTTGGGCTCTTATGAGCTTAGAATTGACTGTTAAGCTTTAAGCTATGATATCTCACATGTTGTAATA
>MCJB01050776.1:141061-154267 GCA_002018475.1 Nicotiana obtusifolia | reverse complement strand
AAAACTAAAACCAAACATACACGCAAGTCATAATACATAATATGGAGCTACTCAAAGTCTCAAACCACCGAATGGAACGCTAAAGCTCAAAACAACCGATCGGGTCGTTGCATTCTCCCCACATAAATATATGTTCGTCCTCGAACATGACAAGAGTCGTTTCAAATCCATCAAATCGCCATATACCCTCACCATACACATAACCATGGGTTATCCCACGTCACCCTAATCCATATAAGTCTGACAACACCATCTAATAGAGGATCCTTACTTCAACCTTAGTCCATAATCCTTAATACCCAAATCCTCAATATCCAGAACTCATTAAATGACCCGATTCTTGCATCTATGCACTGTATAACTCTGAACAATCTGTATCAATCCATAACCATATCTCAAGACATAATCACATGATATACCACATAACTCAAATACTCATAGCAATAACTTCCGACCGCAATGGCTACTCGATAACCAACCAGACACCGGTAACAAACTTCATATCAACTAAAACCTTGTTTTGAACCTTTGTACACTACCAATAATGAAAGAAACATACAAAAACACGTAACCACCCATCAAATTAACAAGTCATGGAGCTCTCTTGCCCGATAAGAACCATAGCCAAAATCTAAGTTGACTAGTGATAGAATTCTTGCAAACATACCTTAATCAAATCTGATGGCATTCATTTCAGGCCCAATAACCTCACCTCACCCAGTATAAGCTACTCGACCGACCTATTACACGAATCCTACTTAGAGCCATATACCATGCAATCTGTGCACCAACGAACAATAACTCAAATATACCCAATGATGGAAAGAGAATGGAAATGAAGAAACCATCCCGCTAGCTCAACAGATACCACCACAAGTCGCAATGCTATCAATCCACCACACAAGGGGAAACATAGCACACGAACTAAGCACAGAGGATCATATCCTAGCATAACGCCGCAACGATGCATGATCCAATCCAACACCGGTCCACCTGGAATACGTCGAGCCATGATACTCATAATCAACAACCATAAGCATATCAACATCAAATACACGAAGCGCGTGACCATAACTATGGAGATATGGATATCACTATATACCAAAAACAAGAAGACCATAACCAAGGCACAAGCAACCATTCAACACTCCAACAGATCACAAACCTATCAAAGCATAGGAGAGTAACTGGAGACATATCAAACACGAATGTGATCCACCCTAACCAATAACATACCCCTCCACAATAACTGTGCTGAGTAGATAAATCTGACCCGATTTAGAACACACATCCTTGTTAGACCTACTTGTAGCTTCCAAATCAATTCTGATCCTTTAAGTAGGTAGATAGCCTCCGAAATGCCCACATTAACATATCTATAGTACATACAATCAGTTTCTAGCCTCTTAACACACTTTCACCGCTCACAACCATGGTACAATCTGCCTCGAGAACCCTCTTAGTCTTCAAATCCCTAGAATACTAGAATCTCCATATCCGATAATAACTACACTACTCAAATAACTAACATATTCCGCACAAATGGTCAGCCTCGAGAAGTACTTCTATAATTCTTTCATGCCACAAAGCAAAATCTGGACATCAGAAATCGATCAACCAAGCGATTACCGTAATACCAGTTAGGCATCCGCAAGTCAAAACACAGTGCGCCTTCTGGAGTGTGCACTCTTCTTAGGTGGTATCAAATGATGATAACATTCTTCTAAACATCTGAAATCATCCATGCTTTCTAGAACTCGTGACCGCAACCAGGCTAAAATCATAACATGCAACACGTTCCTTATGCTGGTAGCAGACATCTAACTCAAGTTATGGTCGACACTATCAAGAACTCTTCGAGGCCAGTCCGCACATCACCAAGCCATCAGAACTGAACTTCCCCAACTCAACTACGTCACTCAAGCCGTCAAACCTAAGAGTATTGCCACAGAATGTTGGTGAAGCATTACCACACTAAAAGACCAGTTACCTTTGTTGCTATGCTGACCCAACACCGTCGAGTAGACCCATTTCTTCTAAACCTCCTCAACTTGTCTTTAGGTCAACACTTTCCCTTATCGTTACACAATGATCCTAAGTCAAAGCTTATTGCGGAAGCCCCTAGCACGAACCATGTCGTCCAAAAACCCATAAACTGTTGTATTTCCTCTGGAGCACCCAACAATTGTGCAACCGCGATACCCACTCTGAAGAGACCTTCTGTGAATCTAAAGATGTCTCTCTAACCTCTCTGATATTGGAATGTAGATTTAGCAATGATACAGATATACCGTAAATTCCAGCACTATCCCATGAAAATCTCATATCTTAGTCATGCACAATTTCGGGGAACCCTTCAAAACCGCATATATACCTCAGACCCAAGACTGATATGATATTTTCCCATGCAATCTAATCATCGATAGTAGACTCCCCTACTTGGCGCAAAGTCAAAGGGAAAAACATCCGATGATCCACATTATCAACTTTTATAAGCTCGTACAAAATCAATTAGATACACGAACTAGTTGCATGCCACACTTGAACAACTGAAGATCTACCAACATGTCCGGGTCGACAATACCTCGAGACAATGATCGAGCATCTATGGCCCCCTCGTAGCCCATCCACAACACTACAAAATGTAAGAGCATAGCTGATACTGAGCTCGTAACATCATATATGAGTGGATGTAAAGGGATATAAGATATATGCTTCAGGCTGAATCAATGTCGCATGATAATGAATGAAAGAAGCGGAATTTCCTAATAGTTATGTAGCCTCTCGAAGATAAGTACACACATCTCTGTACCGATCCGCAAGACTCTACTATACTCGCTTATGACTCGTAACACCTATGAACCTAGAGCTCTGCTACCAACTTGTCACGACCCCAATTTCCCACTGTAGGATGTCATGATGGCACTTAGTCTCTAAGACTAGGTAAGCCTAATACTTACTGAATTAAATGACAGAATTTAATCAAGACCACTATTAAATATAAATTGTATATTTCTATATAGAGCCAACAATCCCAACATGATACAATATCCCAAAACCGGTAGTACAAGCATAAGCTTTTCTAAGAGTAACTAGGAATAACAAGTACATCACTATCCAGGAATAATAGAAAACATTAGAAATAAAATACAACAGAGAGTGACTTCGGGTCCTGTGAAAGTCGAGCAGGTATACCTTGAAGTCTCCAACCGCGCAGACATAATTCTCAAACCAACTCGATAGAAGTACCTGAATCTGCACAAAAATACGCAGAAGCGTAGCATGAGTACACCATAGCGGTACCCAATAAGTATCAAGCCTAACCTCGGTAGAATAGTGACGAGGCTAGGTCAAGACACCTACCAGACATGTAAAACCTGTGCAGGATATAACATAAAGCTAACAATTGAGAGAACATCAATGTAAGACCAATAGCAGAAGGATCAAAAATTGATAACCAACAATGGAAATAATAGAAGCACAAATGGAAACAGGAAATAATCAGGTAATAAAGCAACAACATAGTTAGAATACACATGAAATGTGAATGAGCCCAAGTAAAAAAACCGATGGCAACTCAATTAATCAAATCGTTCCTAATGCACGAGTTACAACAAGAATTACCCGAAGTACTACTCCTCTCAATCTCAAATCACAAGTCACAACTTCCAAATCTTACACGTGCGGCATCTCGTGTCACAACCCCAATTTTCCTCCGTAGGATATCACGATGGCACCTACTCTCTAAGACTAGGTAAGCCTAACAAACATGCGAAAATAACTGAAACAATAATTTAAAGATCTCAAAAGCAAGCAACTAATATAAGTAAAAATCTCCACAGCTCCGTGTATATACAATAGCCCAAAACCCGGCATAATACAAGTCACAAGCTCTATGCCAATATCAAAGGCATCCCTATACAACTGTATCTAATAAAGAAGAAAAAATATAAAAATGGATAGAAGGTGACTCCGAGGCCTGCGGCCGCGACAGGTGTACCTTGAAGTCTCCAAATGCGAACTCAGCTCACTAGTGCTGGGACTGATAGGAGGTACTTGGATCTACACGAAAAGATATGTAGAAGCATAGCATGAGTACCCCACAACGGTATCCAGTAAGTGCCAAGCCTAACCTCGGTAGAGTAGTGACGAGGTCAGGTCAAGGCCCTACTGGAAATAATAAGAAACATGATGAAAGATTTAACAATATAATAATAATGACAATAGAAACGAAGCAAGTAAGGAGTATACCAAAAGTTAACTACACGGAGTCAAGGCAAATAATACATCACGAAAGGAAACCAAGATTTGAAATGTTAAGGAAACAAACAACCAAAGACAAGTACAGTAATTAGAGAAAGATCAACAAGGGTCACTACCGAGATACCGCCTCGTAGTCTCAAATCACAAGAATAACTCAAAAAAATTTCCTTGTATCACTGCGGGAGCCTTTACATTTAGTTTCGAAAATCATATTCCCAAAATAGCATCCCGCATTTTAGCGCACCTTATCACAACGCATGACTTCTAGTAGTTCCCCTACTAGCCACGCATATCAAGCCCACCGTATCTCAACGCATGCGTTTCAACCCCAAACCTTATACCACCGCATGCATATCAATATCACAATGTATCACAAATAGCACCTCAAGTGCCCAATAACACAACTTGCCAGAGTAACCAAACAATAACAATATTTTCACAGTAAAGAGCCCATGGCTCAACCACAATGTACACAAGAGTCTCAACAATAACAACCAGAATGAACAACTCAACAAAATGGTGTTTCACAACTTAACACTTTGCCTCAATGTGAATCACTGCCTTTATATGTCAATACCAATTTCAACAACAAGATATTCCATAATTTAACAACTTCAAGTAAAGAGTTCAACTTTTAAAAAATGAATACGGAATAAAGGAAACAAGGACTTCAATTAAACATGTAAGGCAATTAGTATGTACGAGAATAAGGCAAGTAGACATGTGAAAATGTACTAGAAATGATGACTATAACATGTTAAGATAACTCAATTATGGCATGAAAAGAATCTACATAGCTAAAACCGGTAATTTCCACAATTAGCACGTGTGCACACTCGTCACCTTGCGCACATGGCTTTCATATATCGCAATTATCACAACCAACACAAATCCTAAGGGTTAATTCCCCCACACAAGGTTAGGCACGTCACTTACCTCAAATCACGCTAAATCAATCCACTAGTAGGCCCTTCCCTCAATTATCCAACTCTAAACGGCTCGAATCTAACCAAAACAACTGCACACTATAAATATAAACTCTTGGAAACTAATTCAAACAACGAAATTATAATCTTTGCACAGAATTAAAAAGTCAACCCAAAAGGTCAACCCAGGACCGCGTCTTGAAACCCGACCAAAATTATAAAATTCGAACTCACATTCGATAACGAGTCCAACCATACAAGAATTACTCAAATCGCCTTGCAAAACTCAAAGTTTAAGTCTAGGAAGTTTCTACCATTTTTTCCCAATTTTCCAACTCAAACCAGTAATTAAATGATGAAATTATCAATAGATTCATGTAATTTAACCAAAATTGAGTTAGAAATTCTTATCTCACTAAAAATCTCCCAAAACTTCGCCTCACACCGAGATCTCTAAGTCCAAAAGTGGATTATGAAACAAACCCTCAAAATTTCCCCTTTTCTGCCCCAGCGAATTCGCACTTGCGAATCATCTGCCGCATCTGCGGCTTCGCACCTACTGAATTTCCATTGCAGGTGTGGTCATGACTTAGCCCAGCAACCTCCTCTTCTGCAACAACCAGGCTGCATTTGTGCATGCGGCGAATAAGTCGCACCTGCGATCCAACCCCCACCTGTGCTTCCCTCCATAACAGAAGCGACTTCACGTCGGAGACCATCCCGCTTCTGCGACCCCAGCTGGGCAAGGCCATCTTCGCTTCTGCGATCCACAGCTTGCTTTTGCGAGTCCGCACCTGCGGCCAACCCTCCGCAGGTACGATGACAACAGAAGCTAGAAACTTCAGCAATTGCATATGTCCAAAAATTTATCCGAATTCAATCTGTTTAACCCCGAGGTCCCCGGGACACCGTCCGAATATACCAACAAGTTACAAAACACATAATGGACCTACTCGAGGCCAAAAATCACATCAAACAACATCGATTCTACGAATCGTAACCCCGATTCAAACTGATGAACCATGAACTTCCGAATTTCGAAACTAATGACGATTCATACCAAAACAACTCCTTTGCAATCAAATCATAAATGACATTACAAACCTATTCCAACTTCCAAAATTGCCAAAATCGGGATCCAACCCCAGTATGAATAAAGTCAACTCCCGGTCAAATTTTCCAAATCTTCCAAACCTTAATTTTTCTAACTTTCGCCAATTCATGCCGAAACGAACTACGAACCTCTAAATCCACATACGGACACGCTCCTAAGTCCAAAATCCCATACAGAGCTATTGGAACCGTCAAAACTCCATTCGTAATCATTTTCACAGAAGTCAAACTACGGTTAACTCTAACTATTTAGGACTCCAACTTAGGGACTATGTGTCCCATTTCACTCTAAAACTCTCCCGAACCCGAAACCAAGTACCACGGCATGTCACGTAACCATAATATAACATAGAGGAGGCAATAAATAGGGGATTGGGGCTAAAACACTCAAAACGATCGGCCGGGTCGTTACACCTTGTGCCCACATTTTCCAGATCACTTTCGCACGGCAAAGTCCACGTGCTACCATGCACATTGTATCCGTGTCAAATGCTAAATAAACTATTCGAGAGATTTATTTAAATACAATAAGGCATAATAACAATTTTGCATAAAGTAGGGAATCAGAAGAGAAAATGAGTTTATTTTAGAAGTCATTTGAGTAAAGAAAATAACATTTTCAAGTAAAACAGAGCATCGGATAAGTGGCCGAATTAAATATAGAATTTTTAAAAAATAAAACGTGATAATGATTTTTAAGTAAAGTAAAAAAAAAAAAAAAAAAAAGACATCAGATAGGGTAAGTAGTTTAAATTGAGATATCAGTTAAAGTAAAATATGACAACTATTAATAATAGTAAAGCACCGAACTAAACAGCGAGTTTCACCTTAAGAGTCACATAAGGTAAGCATGTTCATAATTTGTTTACATAAAACCATTATATTACTAACAACTCAACAGGGTATAAGATAATGACTTTGCGCAGTAAATTCATCCTGAACATCAATTCACCAAGTAACCACGGGAGTACATATTGACACATTGAAGTAATACAATAGTTCACGTAGGATGCATGCCTCACACAAGACACAACAATAACAACAACGACAACAAGTAATCTGTTGTGGCCCGCAACTCGATCCCACTATGTCATCATTTATCAATATCATAATCCTCCCTTATCTACCATAACATCATTAAGTATCACGTATACAATACGTTGCGGCGCGCATCCCGATCCCACTGTGTCATCCTTTTTCAATATTATAACTCTCCCTTATTCAACCATATCATCATTTATCAATATCAATTATTACATACACAAACCGTTGCAGCGCGCAACCTAATCCCACCGTATTATCATTTATCAACATCATAATCCTCCCTTATTGCTTTTCTTTGCATATTATAAGTTGTGTTGGCTACCTAGAAAGCAGTGTTAGGCGCCATCACAACCCCCTCACTAGTTGGGATTTTAGGTCGTGACAAGTTGGTATTAGAGCACTAGGTTGTCTAGGTCTCACGAGTCATGAGCAAGTTTAGTAGAGTCTGGGGGATCAGTATAGAGACGTCTGTACTTATCTTCTAGAGGTTGTAAGGATTTAGCAAATATAAATCTCTTTCGTTCTCTATAATGCGACTTTATTCCATCATTGAGTTTGAATCATTCTATTCTTATTCTCTCATAGACAGTGAGGACACGTACGGCACCAGTAGTTGATCAAGAGTCGGAGCCCCAAGTTGCAGCCAGTACTAGGTAAAGGCCAGCGTCGTGGTAGAGCCAGAGGCAAAGCTCAGCCTAGAGTACGCGCAACAACACCTACTATAGAGCCTCAGATTGAGCAGGTGGAAGAGATCCATGTCCCGGCCGTGCCTACTGGACCAGCTCAAGTCCCAAAGGGGTTCATTACTACCCTAGTACTTCAGGAAGCCCTAGTCCACCTGGTAGGCCATAAGGAGAGCGTGGCCCAGGCCGGTGTATTTCCTGTAGCACCAGCCATCCCTCAGACTAGGGGAGGAGCCCGGACTCGCACTGCTCACACTCCAGAGCAGGTGACTCACGGATATCAGACTTTGGCAGTTCCACCAGTTGGAGCATTTTATCCTGTTATGGCTACACATTTCGAGGAGGGACCCGTGATGTCGTCCGAGGGGCTGAAGAGGTTGGACATGTTCACCAAGTTGTTTCCTATTCGTTTTGGTGGTATGCCTTATGAGGACCACTAGGATTTCTTGTACCGTTGCCATGAGATATTGTGCAACATGGGTATAGTGGAGTCCAATAGAGTCAACTTTGCAGTATTTCACATGCATGGATCTACCAAGAGGTGGTGGCAGTAGTATGTTCGGGGCAGACCAGCAGGTTCACCTCCACTCACTTGGGCTCATTTCTCACAACTATTTTTATAGAAGTTCATCCCCTTCACTCACAGAGATGACTTCAGCAGTCAGTTTGAGTGCCTCCAGTAGGGTAGCATGACTGTTACCCAGTATGAGACCAAATTCGTGGGTTTATCTCACCATGTATTTATCTTGATCCCAATTGAGATGGGGAGGGTGAGGAGATTTATAGATAGCTTTATTTACAACATCAGGCTACAAATGGCAAAAAAGACTAAGGATGATATTTCTTTCACTCGAATTGTGGAAATCGCTTGACGGATTGATAGGATTCGTGGTTGAAGTATAGAGGCGGCATCTGAGAAGAGGCCTCGTCATTTCGGCGGTTTCATTGATGCCTCATCTAGAGGCAAGGGTTCATTTGATTGAGGCCATCCTATCAAGCCGATTCAGTTGGCGCTTCAGGTATCATATGGCACTTCGGGAAATTTTGGCTCTCATGGGTCTCGTCCTAAGAAGCTAGCCTACAGTGCACCTTTAGCTCCCATTAGTGCACCGCCGATTTAAAGCTATCGTAGTGGTTATCCAGACCGTCAGGTTCAGAAACCACTTCAGCAGAGAGAGTTCTTTGAGTGTGGAGATATGGGTCATATCAGGAGGTACTGTCCTAGTCTTTAGTAGTATGTCACAGCAGGGTACTCATGCCATGATTTCGGTACCGGTTGCCCCGCCGCCGGCTCAACCAGCTAGAGGCGGGGGTCAGGCAGCCTAGGGCGGTAGTCAGGCCATTAGAGGTGGAGGCCAGCCAGGGAGAGGCCTTCTAAGAGGTGGAGGTCAGATTGGTGGGGCTCAGCCTCGTTGCTATGCATTTCCAGCTAGAACTGAGGCAGAGACATTTGATGCGGCCATCACAAGTATTGTTTTGGTTTGCCATAGAGATGCATAAGTTTTTATTTGTTCTGGATTCCACTAATTCGTATGTGTCATCCTATTTTGCTTCATATTTGGATATGTCTCGTGATTCTTTGAGTGCTTCTACTTTTATGTCTATGTCCATTGGGGTATCTATTATGGTGGACCAGATCTATCGCTCTTGTTTGGACACTTTTAGGAGCTATGAGACTAGGGTTGACCTTCTATTGCTTGATATGGTAGATTTTGATGTGACTTTGGGCATGGATTAATTGTCTCCCTATCATGCTATCTTGGATTGTCACACCCAGACTGTGACATTAGCTATGTCGGGGTTGCCTCGATAGGAGTGGAAAAGGACTCCTGGTCACTCCACTAGCAGGGTCATTTCATATGTGAAGACGCGACGTATGGTCGAGAAGGGTGTCCGGCGTATTTAGCTTATATTCAGGATTCTAGTGTCGAGGTGCCTTCCATGGATTCGGTTCCAGTGGTGAGAGAGTTCCTAGAGGTCTTGTCATAGCCTTATCTTACTACCTCCTGATTTACTCGTTTAGTTTCATGATTTTACTCATTTCTCTATTTTCGTTGTTTCTGCTTTATACTTGTACAAGTTTATGGTGATTGTCTTGTCATAGTCTTATCACTACCTCGTCGAGGTTAGGCTCGATATTTATTGAGTACATAGTGTCGGTTCTACTCATACTACACTTCTGCACTTCTTGTACAGATCCCGATGTTGGTCCTAGTGGCGTTCAGGGGTGATTAGCTCGGATTATCCAGGAGACTTGAGGTAGTGTTGCATGGTGTTCGCAGATCCCTGAAGTCCCCTCCCTATCCCTATTTACTATTTATTGTACCAAATAGTATTGTATTTTCTTTGCAGACTTGTATTTACTACTCTTAGTGGTTCATGCACTTGTGACACCAAATGTTGGGATAATTTTAGACAGCGTTGAGTTGTAGCCTTATTATGTATTTACGAGATTTTGTACTTTGTCTTTATTATAATGATGTTAAAAGTTAAATTTTCTTTACTTATTGTTGCTAAATATTGGCTCTCCTAGCAAGCGAGGTTAGAAGCCATCACGACCCCATGGTTGAGATTTTGGGTTGTGAGAGTCGAAGGATTCAACTGAAAACACCGTGGATAACTATTGAACCTTGCTTAAGTTCAAAAAATTATCGAAATTGAAATTTGTTTGTTTACCCATAAAACAGTACAGTTGAATTTATAGCGTGGTTTATAGACAAATGAATCGATTTGATCCCAAAAGAATAAGTAAATTGAATAAAAGGCAAGACTTAATGTTGAAATTGAGATAAAATAGAAGCAGACAACTTAATTCCGGGAGCAAGGCTTCTGAAGGTAGCAATAAGAATAATGTTAGGCAGAAAGTAAAGTATTATTTAGCTTGGAATAGTGTGTAGCATAAGTTTGTCATAATTTTCATGTGTTCCAATGTTTTTTGAAGTCACTATTTATAGCTATACCTACGGAACAAGGTCCTAGGATCAAGCACCTCTTAAATGACAATAATCGGGGCTATTGATGAATATGTAACGACAGGTCATGAATGCCAAAATTCTCCATAACAGATGTGTATTCAATACTGAGGAATATTCTTCATTGAATTTCATTTGGTGGCAAATAGTTGTTTGCTCTGGTTGATAATGTTCCCTTCGGGGTCTACCTCATGCCAACCGAAGCTGTTGTTCCCGGTCTTGTTTTTCACTTGCTTCGTCTTCCGTCTACCCCCGGTTCCACATGTCACTCTTTCATTCGAGTATTTAATGTGAACCAATTTTACCCTATATAGATAGTCCCCCTGCCTTCCGATGGCATATCTTTGTATCCTCGGGAAGTTGGTGAAGATTCCTTTATTGGCAGGAAATTTTTTGAACCCTTCTGAAAAGTTTCGGATGCTTGATAAGACACATGTATCTTCATATTTAATACCCCGAACACATGTTACTCCACGATTTAGCAATATTTTTGCCGGTTCTCGAGGTAATCATAGCCACGATTTTAGCCGCCTATTTATTTACTTATACGCCTCATTCTTCTGTTTTTACACTTAACAACTTTACAAACTCTCTCAACTTCTTTGCGTTCAACTCTTTTCTTCTTTCATCTTTCTTTAATCTTCTTCAAAGAACCCTTACCATATTCTGCTGATCATGGCTTCTTTCACTAACTCTTCCAAAAAATTCGGTATTCTCTTCGGCAGGGACCCGAAGAGGAGCAAGGACAAAGAAATCGATGTTGATGCTAACCCTCCTACGGCGAGCACCATTATTCCCATACATCTCAATGCAGCCACGGACATTAAGAGAAGTTCCCTTCTTCCAACTCTCGCACCTGGGCTGTTTGCAAATACCCTTTTTTTATTCGCCTTTCTAGCATTCCTACTGTGAAGGAGGACAGTGATTTCCACGAATTGAACATCAATTCTCCTGATCTGGTGGAGCAAGTAACCTTCACTAAGAAGGGCATCACGTAGGTTTACACGTACCCATTCAGTTTAGGTGCATTTTCCTTGAGCGAGGGATTTGACCCCATGATTTTGTAGTTGTGCTACCGATACCAGATTTGTTTGGCACAAGTGGGACCTTCGGTGTGGGGAACAGTGTCCTGTCTGCGGCGGATGTGCTAGGAAATGAAAGAGGACCTCACCTTGGCTCGTATGATGAACCTCTACTCCCCAAAGATTTTCCGTGGGGGAATAATAAATTTCAACAAACGTGGCCACCATGCTTTGTTCACAAGCATGGATGACAACAATGACCGTGGGTGGATGAAGTGGTTTTTCATCATTTCCACCAGGGACATTATCCCGGCTACAACTCCACCTTTTCCTGAATCCTGGACTCGTACGCGTAAGTTTAAATTCTATCTCTCTTTTTCTGAAAAAAGGATATTTCATGTTGTTTCTGATCCTTCTCCTTTTATTATTTCAACGACTCGGTGGACACCACCAAGGGTTGAAGGCCTGGATCGGTGGGTTCAGAAAATTCCGGACATCACCATGCCTGAGACCCGCCGGTGGAAAGAGTTGGCCCCCAAGTATGGGTGGAGGGCCAACAATCATGGTAAGCTGACTCGTAAAACCGATTCTGTAGTTCATTTCATCTTTGTACATAAGAAAACTGGTTAACCTGACCTTTTTGTTAGATTCAGGTCTCCGGCAGGGCTCTGTTACCATCCCTGAGGAGGACATTTTGGCTGATTCCTTAGAGGCTGCGAGGTTGTTGAAGGAGGCTCTCACCCGAACAGGCGCCATCGGATCTACTTCTGGTGCAAGAGCTTCCTTCGGAGTCCCGGTCTGAGAACAAGCAACCAAAAATGCAGCGTTCTTCCTCGGCCGAGGGAAAGAATAAAAAAGTAAATAAAGCCGCACCCGAGCCAGCTGCAACCACTCTTGTTATTGACAATGATGGGGAAGCCAGTGATGAAGGGGCTTCCTTACAAAGGAGACAACGGCCTTCATAAGCTCAACAGAATGCCCAATCTGAAGAGCTTATAACCTCAACCAAGGACGATGACCAAGCGCTCTGGGGAGACTTTGACTTGGTGGAGAATGCCAATTCTCCCTTTCTGGTCCCAGTTGATGTTCCAGGTACTATGAGGCCAAGTACCGGACCTCTTCTGTCTTTGGTTGGTGAGCAACCAACAAACAATACTGTTGACAGCCAATTTTGATCCCCCCC
>MCJB01050776.1:116438-140879 GCA_002018475.1 Nicotiana obtusifolia | reverse complement strand
AATTTATTTATACTTAATAATTACAATGAATGTTTTGAAAATATTTTCAATCAATAAATACCTATTTTATAAAATTAACTAAGTATTAATAACTTTGAAATTAATAATCAAGTAATATGTAATTTAAAATATACTTACTATTTTAAGTTTATTAAAATAACTTTAATAAACATCACATAGCTTTATAATTAATTAAACGGATTATTCCTTAATTTTCACTTAACTAGATTACCATGCTAATAATTCAAAACTAGTGTTATAATTTAGAAAACAAGGTATTTAACAATAATTGATTACAATAATTAGTACTATATTTGATAGTTATAATTTTACTATATTTTACTGAAAATAATTAAGTTTATTTAAATTAATTTCAAAAGGGTTAAAAGCCAAAGGGCTATGGTTGCAATTCTATAATTAAATGAAGATTAAATGTGTTTTAAACCAATTTTGGCCCAATGCACCAGCCCAATCCGAAAAATGAACCAGGTCCAATTCCCTCAGTCTCCACCTTGGCAATCCATGCCACTCCCATTGAACCAATCCAGTCCTGCCACGTCACCTGTCTCCCACCCTCACAAAACAAACACAACAAATATGGGTCGTCCGTTTCTTAGATCAACGGCCCACGACTTTCAACCTTATTTCCTCTTTAATTTTTCAAATCCAGAGATTTAATCTTGACCATTGGATCACAAGGATCCAACGGCCACAAATTTTCCCAAAAAAACCTTTTGAACACCAAAATACCAAGACCGTTGAACTTTTAGATCAACGGCCCAAATCAACCCCCTCACTCTAAATTCGAAGATGACCCCCAATCTCCTAACCCTTGTCTCATTTGTCACTCCCACAACCTTCCTTTTCTCTTTCGTCCTCTCTTCTCCCAAATCGCCCATGAACGTCAATCAACAAAACCTTGCAAATATAAGTGCAAGGTCATAAAATCCCTAATCAAATTTTCCTTTCTTGCTTCCTTATCCACAAAGCCCACTGACTTTTCCTTTTTGTTCTTCAAATCTGAAACACCAAAACCTGGACCTTAAAATCAAAGCACTATTTCGTCTCTGTTCTCAAATCCATCTGGCGGAATAAATCACCTCATCCCTAGGCTATGAAGCCTGAGATTTTATTTCTATTTTCACTGATTGGATTTCAAAACCCCTAATTCGAAACCCTAGACTAATCGGTGCAAGGTCGAATCCTCAAGGATTCTTTGTGCTCTGTCAAAATTGATGGAATGCATGGCCATTTTACAGTATCATCATCATTATTCTCAATTCAGAGGTCAACCGCAAAGACCTTTGGACATTGGGCCTTTATCCGGTGGATTCTTGTTCTCAACGGGCAGTCCTCCTCTCTCATGTAAAAGCTATCCTTATTCGACCACTGTCATCTCTGTTTTCACTCGAGTATGCTCACATCATCTATTATCCGTCATCTTCCACTATTCTAGTTTGAATCTGGAACCCTAAGCCATTAAATTGCACTATAAATAGAGCTTTGAATACTCTCACCTAACGGACCGAACAAGAGCCTAAAAAATCTAATACGAGTATCAAAACCTTAAGGTTTCAAAGCTTAGGTTTCCTCTGATTAATTTTTATTCTCCTGTTGTTTCCTAGTTCTTTCACTGCTAAAAAGCTTGAAGCTTTGACTTCTATACAGCTAAGTTGAATCTCGATTTGCTCTACTGCACATAAGGAGGTCAGTATACCTCCACTCCCTTTCTTTTGACTGTTTTATTCGAAACCAATGAATCTACTATTGTATTTCTATTGATTGCTCTCTTTTATAATGCTTTCATTAGTTTATGACTGCTTGTTCTAGCTCATAATGATTTGTTACTAATTTATGGTTGACTACTATGCTCTTTTGAGTCTTGAACATGTTTGATTGAATTATTACGTGACCTTGATGACCGTTATTCTTAATCAAATGGCCTATACCATTAAGCTCTTTAATGTGACTTGATCGTTTCCTCTACTTGTTCTAACTTCAGATTCCTCTAGTGTTCTATTGTGATCTTCGTGTCTATCATTCTAATCCTGTTTAGTGAAATCTACTATTCTGTTCTTGAAGTTGTTGTCTGATGATTTTGACTAAGAGGGATATGAATGCTCGGGGTTTAATCCTCTACTACTTAGTAGAAGTATGTTAAGTTTAAATGTTTGAGTTGTTTTCTTTATTCACATGAGTGTCTGTTAATCTGAAGCAACTTTTGAATCATTAATGTGGAAGCCTTGTGTTTGTATTTAACTGTTAATCACATCTATGAGCCTCATTATATGCAATAGTTTCATTAGGGTAACTAGGTAAATTCTCTGATAACTTCAACTACTATCTTTGTGTGTGTTCCACTATGAGCAAGCCATCTTCCATGACTTAAGTTATGTCCATATTTGCTGCATATGAATATCAAATATCAAGTTGGTAAGTCGAATAGGGCTCCATCATGTCTAAACATTTATCTTCAATTTGTGCATCTGGGTTAAACTTGCTTAGCATGAAGATTCCCCTGCCTTGAACATCATTTATCACTCAAATTGGTTCTTTAAATTTAATGGAGTATAATTCTGCTTGGATGCATATCAGATCTCTATTATAGTACTGGTTTGTTAGTTATGATCTTTGAATCTGTTCTCCTCTATTTATATATCTCTATGATTCTGATGATTGTATCGATTAAACTAATGATTTATATGTAAGCACATACTGATGTTAGGTGGATTTCTATGATTCTGAGATTGTCTCATACTGAGTTTAAGTCGTGAAAAATGTTGAAAATCTAAGTTTCCATTTGCACTTGAAGTCTAATCCTAAACACATTTAACATGCTACCCTCCATCTGATGACATCTTTATCCTTTCTTGGCCCTCACATGATGGCCTTGATAGTAACTTTTCCATGACCTAATCTCTACTCAGCCTCTTCTGTGTATGCTAGTGACCCTATGCCATCCAATGTCTCTATTTGATTAACCACATGTGTGCCTACCTTGTTTTTGAATACTCCACGGCATTCTCTTAAGTATACAGGCCTGGACTCTAAAGAACTCCTGTAATTACTGCTTGAACATGACTGTTTGCTTTATTTTAATAGGACTAATTTGAAGTTAAGACCTTCAAAAGATATAGATAGGTCACTTAATGATCTGAGACCTTGTTAAACGCTTTTAAGAGTTCTGATTAGATTTGTGAAATTGTTGATATCCTCAGGGTTCTAATTATAATGATTTCCAATTGGTGATCTTAGTTGTGATGTGAATCTTTGTAGGAGTTCTGATTGTGATTACTATCCTTAACTTCTGCCAATATCATTGAGTGCTCTGTTCAAATTGATAGTTTGCGCCTCATGACTAAGGTTAATGATTTGGTATTTTGAAGCAGTTTAAACTAAATCTGGATCTACACTCTCCGAAAAGCATTAACTATAGTGATGAACCTGCAATGTGTTGTAATTGTTAACAGGTGTACACTTAAGGGCCAAGGCTTAATCAACCTATTGCTTAATGTGATTGATTTCTATTGAGATGCATGCTTGTAATTATGAGTTTCAGCACACTAGAACTATGTTTTTCTGCCCTTAGAATGTTTGGTACCAGGTGTATGACCTCTTAATAGTAGCATGATAAGTATGTTTGAAACTCATTTTCTTTGGGAATTGTCTAATGTGCTAATCACCTACTTAGTTCTGAACATATTTGTGATGATATAGATAAAATGCTTTATGCCTTTATGGAATTCTGTGGGACTCTATTAAGAGAGGTTTATACTTTTGTGGTATGGCATTGCTATAGCGGTTGGATTACATTTAGAGTGCCTCATTGGCACTTAACCTGTGAGGAAGAATGAGTCATTAGTGGTAAGGGGTATTTGGGAGTAGAGTTTAACTCTTGGTTGCGCTACTCACCCTGGCACAAGCATTACCATGGGCCTCGACATACTTGGGAACTTTGAAGTCTCAGGAGATTCAAAGGGGGAATTGACCTTGAGTGGAACTCTACCCTTAGCCCTTAATTCATTGATATTCATTACTCCCTTTGGGTTTAGTGCTTAATGACAACGAAAGGTTTTCAATGTGAATCACTTGCTATACATAACCACCACATTAGTATGACCTTCCTAATATTTAAATACGATTAATTGCTATATTTTATTTAAGTTATTTGCTCGCATGTTTCATGTATGGATATATATAGAGTATTGTTTGCAAATGGCCTTCAGGCTTTCTTTTGAACAAGTACAATTTTTGGGCCTGCTGAGTTCTAGAGGAACTCAGGCTGAGGCCCAGCATCATTGCATTTTGGGAAGTCTAGAGCCTGCCGCTGTCCTTTCTCGATGATTATTGGGCTTGCCTCTTTTAGGCCCAACTTCAGAGTCCATCTTCTCCCTTTACTGCTTTACTGCTTTACTCCCTCACTACCTTTGCTGCATTTTGTTGTCTTTATCGCTCACATGTACACAACAATTATCATATTATATTAATTCTTTACTTTACCTCTTTGAATCATGTAGACAATATAGGCAAGCCCTAAAAGATATAGGATTAAAAGAAATATAAGACATAGTAATAGATTGCCTTAATTCCATAATTATACACTGTTTATACTAATCTTTACTAATGATTTTATGAAGTCTTTTGGGAACAAAACAGCTTAGCAAAGGTGATAATCCTCTGTTTTCAAAAACCTGAAATGGGATCTAAAACTGGTTGTTTAAACTGCGGTTCTCCCAAATTGAACAAATGTCGTCGCCCAATTTAAAGGGACTTCTCGCAATTTTCTTCAAAGAAGTGAATTTGAAAACCAAGGTATATCTTAACCTATTCCTTCACAATATTTTCACTACAGTTACATAAATAGCCATAATCATTTTAAATGTTTACAAGTTAATCCCATCTCATTTATTACAAACACAAACATTATGTTTCAATCGTATGTATACATAACATCAGATTTTCAAAAACCATGTCTTTTAAAACCACACACCCTCGTCTCAAGTTAATTCTTAAGAAATAGATACATAGTATGTCGCATCTTTAATACTAGTTTAAGCATAATACAAACAACTAACCCTTTAACCTAGTCTAAGTCCTGTGGAGCTACCTCAGATAGATTTTAAGGGGTGCCTAACACCTTCCCCTTGGAAGAACAAGAACTCTTACCCAAAATCTCACCGGTTAGCAGACTAATAAAGAACATGACTTTAGTAGTCAAATAGGTACCCTAGTATACCTTTAAATATTAGGTGGCAACTCTCTTTCATCAATAACAGAGAAACCACAAGTTGAATCTTTTTTGACTAGTGCAAAATAGGGTGCAACAACATGGCGACTCTACTGGGCAATTCACACTTAGGTTCTGACCTTAGCAGACTCAGAATAGACTTGGAACTTAGATTTGTTTATACACTGCTTTAACTGTGTTTAACTTGCAATTACGTGCTTACCTGCCTTACTTGTTCATTATGCCTGCTATTATTACGCTTCTATTTGTTACCACTTTATATATACTGTAATCTCACTTCTTCCTATCGATTCTTGGCCGTACACTATCACACACAATGGCACGCGAGGGTTGTCTTTTACACCCCTCCGGATCATCTTTTCAAGATTCTTTAGTTTTAGAGAATGGCTTTGTTAGGTCAATTGAAATAACTTCTCGCAACCTTCAGTCTAATTCAAAAGTAGGAAACACTCTACTCTAGCAAACATAGGTCATATTGCATAAACCTTAGGTGAGTCGATCCTTGGCATCGACACACAATTAGAAAATCCACCCTAATGTCAACAAGTCATGCACCCAATGACATGACTTTTGTGGAAAGACGAACAAACCTAACGAGACAACTAAGGATCCGAAGCAAACGCTTATCAAACTCTTTCTTTACCCACTTCAGAAATGGAAATAAACCACAACTTCCTCGATATTAATATAGTGATGGGAGCACCACATAAGCTGAAGCAGTGGTGGAAGAATATCCGCTGAGAACACGAAGATGAAATCCAGACACTTGGGGGCACTGGCCGCTTTGCTAAACATTCGAGCGGACAAGGTGCTTACTCGCCTGCTGATAGAGTTCTAGGACCCGACCAAGGTGGTGTTTAAGTTTGCTGATTGTGAGTTGGTGCTGACATTTGAAGAAGTTACTAGTTTCACAGAGCTGCCATTTACAGGAAGGAAATCTGCTATTACCATTAACCATGCTCGGTTACAGGTTTCTTGATGCTCTGGGTTTGTAGGTTTGAGAAGTATTGAAGATGGGTGGATATGCCTAGATCAATTATTCAATAGGTTCGGACACCGTGAAATCTATGAATGGTACTTGGGAGAATTTTCGTGTGATCAGGCAATATGGGAGAGTCTCAAGCCCATAAATTTCTCATTGGCATTGCTGGGATTGTTGGTTTTCCCGCAAAGAAGAGGTCGGATCAATATCAATTTGTTACCCGTGGTTCTGGCAACATTCCGAGGTAACCTCCAAGCTACTCTAGTGCCGATAGTGTTATCTGAGATTCTAAGGGCATTGTCTTTATGTGCACGAGGGTATGATTTCTTTGAGGGATGTAACTTGTTGTTTCAAATTTGAGCCACAGAACATTTCTTCCAGCGAGAGGCCACAGTCGACTACTTCATGGGTGTCAGCAACATGATCCGCAACCACAACGAGGGGATGAGACATTGGGTCTCCCCACATGAACAAGAAGAGTGGAGGGAAATGCTAACCAACCTAAGAGGAGAATGGGTAAATTGGAAGCTATCATGGCTAGGTGAAAGGGCAATCCTAAGGACTCCTCAAAAATAATTCATTGAGCTAACAGGACTTGAGGGCATCCAGCATACTCACCCATGCGGGTTCTCAGATAGTTCGGGTTGATCCAAGATGTGCCTCTATGGACAAGGACAGCATTATGAGAATGAGTACAACGAACAAATTCCAATACCAAAGATAAGAAGGCTCCAAGAAGAGTGGAATGATCTAGTCAGAATGCCAATGTGTCAAAACTCATGGTGCACTCCAGAATATTATGTCTGGATCCATGAGGAAGACGAACTAGCCTAACCAAGCAGAGAGGGTATAGCCTAGCTAGAGGACGCGGTGGCTGCTTTGCAAATTTACATGAGATCCTGCCAAATTACCTTGTGACTACCTCGATGCATCGTCAAGTGATACTGGGGTCCATTGATCACATGTCTCCACCTGCTAAAGATGATGACCAAGTAGTGGAGTGCATCCAGATAGAATCTGAGATAAAGCCAGAGGAGGAACCAGAGGAAGTATCTGAGTTTAATGACAATGGAAAGGAATTTTAAGAAGATCCGGAGGAAGATCCAGAAGAGGAAGAGGAGATAAGGAATGATCACGGGGATGCTTACTAGAAGTTGGTTGATCTCCCCTTCTTTCCCACTTTGTATCTTTATCCCCAGTTTTCTTATTTTCCCTAAGGGCAAGTTGTTCAAGCCTATATAGTTCTGTGAATGTCGGAAACAATGATGTAACCTCTGCTCCCGCTTATCTTAATCTAAACACTATCAATGAAAACAAAATTTTCTTCGGGTCTAAATATGTCAAATCTGATTGTTTGTCAAATATTTGATATTTAGGCCTACCTCCGGCAATGAGAGGTCCCAAGAATTCTGTGAAAACGTGCTTGCCTGAATACGTGAACTAACTGCTCTGTGTGACCTCTCACTCGTATAAATGATGAAATTGACTTTTTTTTTTTCTTTTCCTTTCATTTCTTGCTTTATTAGTACTCCCCAAAAGAATAGTTAGTTTTTGTTGACCAAAAACTGGAGGAACCACCGTACAACCTAAGATCAAAGGGGAAGATGTCTGCTACAGATAACACGACCGACCATGATCTGGTAATAGCCGATAGCCTGGGGCGATCGAGAGAGAAGGACGATACAAGGAATGATGAACATGTGACCGGGATGGCATAGGAGATAGAATCTTTAAGGGAGGAAGTACAACATATCAGGGAACTAGCACATCTGGCCGTGACAACTCTTCCACAACCACCTCATTTTCCCTCACTAGATTCAGTCCCTGACCACTTCCCTTCTACCTCTCGCCAGGCAAACAACACCCCGACTTAAGTCCCCGCCACTCAAATCTTACCTCTAGTAACCCCTACAAACCCACCAAATCCTCCTATCCACACTCCTTATGTACCACATTGGGTTCAAATGCCTAAAACCCACCAGTTACCACCAACACGATTCACACCCCTCATCGCGACGGAGTCACCTTTACCACTCACCAAAATCAGCACATACCCGTGGCACATACCGCCGCACATGAGCGATATGTTCCTCTTGTATATACATATTCTAAACCCACCTTTATAGCACCTTTCAGGGTCAGGGTGCCTTATGAGATTGACCAGTATGCCGAGATGGAAAGTGAAGCTACGCATAAGGAGGAGGAGTCAATGTCTAAGCAGTTACAAATCTTGAGAAAACAAATGAAGAACCTCTAAGTCGCTTGGGGAAGTGAAAGTCTAGACCATGAGGATCTATGTATCCATCCTGGTGTAGATATGCCATTAGGATATAAGCCTCAAAAATTTGATATTTTCGATGGGACGAGCGATCCCCATGCACATTTGAGGGCATATTCTTTACAAGTTAGTTGAAGTAGGAAGAAACGAGAAGTTGAGGACAAAGTTATTCATAAGAAACCTGACCGGGGAAGCACTTACTTGGCATACTCGACAAGATCCGCGAAACTGGAGGACATGGTAAGATGTGGCGGAAGATTTCATGAATCGCTTCCGATTCAACATAGAGATCACACCCATAGGTTCGCACTGGTAAACCTGCAGAAGAAGCCGTCCGAGTCATTCTAAGAATATGCACGCCGATGGAGATCAGAGGCTACTAGGGCACAACCTTGGTTGGACGTTAGTGAATTGACTAAGTATTTCATTAGGGACCAGGAAGGGATTTACTTTGAGAAAATGATGCGCATGATGGGATAGAAATTCCCCGAACTGGTTAAAATGGGAGATTTCTTAGAGGAAGGTGTAAAAGCTAGCAAAGTACAATCCATGGTTGCACTGCAAGCAGCTAGCAAGTCAATCCAATCAGCATCAGCCAGTAGCGGAAAGAAGAAAAGGAAAAAGTATCAGCAATCGTCCCTTATTATGAACCCAGCCCAGATCATGGAAACACCTCTTATTCCCCAAACAACCATTCACCACCACCTGCCTATGCTCCAGTCTACAACACACAACTATATTACCACCCCTAACCTCAATATAACTCGCCTCGAACCCATAACAACCCAAACCCACAACGATCATATGCTCTTGTCCAAACCACCACTCATCAAAACCGACCCACTTATGCACCAGGACCTCGCCCAAATTTTGAAGAGAGGGGTCCAAGAAATTAGACCCCGATTGCTGAACCTTTGCTCAACTGTTTGAAATATTGAGGAGAGCTGGTTTGATACATCCATTGGAAGGAAGGGTTCCTGAGTATCCCATAAAGTATTTTGATGCAACCAAAAGGTGTTTGCACCATTCAAACGTGCCTGGTCATGATACTAAAGATTGTTTTAAGTTGAAAAATCAAATTGAATCATTGATCAAAAGTGGAGCCATTCAGTCACTCCGGCTCCGCCTAATGTAAACGCAATCCGCTACCAAATCACTGGAATCATGGGATCAATATGATCGCCTTGGATGAAGAATACAAATATGAAAGGAACCATTGTCACGATAGGAAATGCAGAGGCCACAAGGGTCCCACCTCGAAGGACTCCGATGATCACAGTACAATTGAGATCTATAGAGATGGTTTAGACTTACCAGCGACAACCTGCTGCTACTATCAGGGACGAAGAGGATCGGGAATACAAAATTGTCCAGTAGAAATATCAGTAAAAGGGAAAAGCCAAGATGACATATTCTGCGGCAGCCCACGGTATGACTAGGTCAAGGAGATGCTACGCTCCTGAGGATGCATACCGAGGGAATTTGGGAAGATAGCAGATTCAGAGAAGAAATATAACAGATCCCGAGGATGCAAAATTCTGGAAGAGGATGTCAACCAAAGAATACTTCGTGGAGGAACAACTGAAAAAAACTCCGGCACAAATATAAATCATGGATTTACTGATGAGTTTCAAAAGTCACAAGGACGCCTTGATGAAAGTGCTAAGTGGGGTAAGTGTGGCAAGTAATACCACCAGTGAGGCGCTGGCTGCAACTATTGGAAAAATGGTCGAAGCAAATATGATCACTTTCTGAAGAGATGAGCTTCCTATCGAAGGCGTGGATCACAACTAAGCTCTAAACATCACTATCAAATGCGGAGACCGGTAGTGTCCCGAGTATTGTTGATGGAGGATCAGGAATCAATATCTGCCCGCTCTCTACTCTACTAGAGTTGGGTATCCACCTGAGGGAACTCAAGGAAATTCATGTGAGGTTAAGGGATTTTGATGGGTCGTAGAAGGATTTCATTGGAGAAAATTATTTGGCTTTGCAGATCAGGCCAGTTGAATTTCCCATACTATTTCAAGTGATGGATATTTCCTCTTCATACAACTTACTGCTAGGAAGACCCTGGATACACATGGCAGGCGCCGTCCCATCCACCCTACACCAGTGCATGAAATTTGAGTGGGGTTGTCAAGAGATCGTGGTCCATGACGAATGGAGCCAATCCACTTATCTGGAACACGTAGTCCCGTTCATAGAAGGGCTAGACGAGGTTTCTTTCCATGCAGCAAAGATCATGCAAGCCATTGAAATAGAAGAGACTCAGCAAAACTTGGGAATGCAATCTTGGTATAGATCAAATATGGCCATGAATGAGATGATGAAATATGGATATAGACCAGTAACCGGGTTGGAAGCCCGATCAAACGGGATTATAGATCCGATTGAACCAAATGGGAAGAAAGAAAGAGTCGACATGGGGTATGAGCCTCCGATGGGGAAGACTTGTATCGGTAGCTCCGTAAAAAAGGTTTTTGTGCCAGAGCATGTTTCAGGTACGGGCCAGAGCACATCGCCATAGGACGATATCATCGATGGGATGGGAAGGTTATTCGTGACAATGATTGAAGAATATTGTAAAGGAATTGATATCAGGAAGTGTTTTAAAAGGCGTGGGCATAAGGCGAGGCGTTTTACATATGTCTCAGCGAGGCGTAAGCCCCGAGGCATGGGGTGTAAGCCCTATGGGTATTTAATTTTTAATATTTTATAAAATAATATAGTTACATTAAATATTTATAAATAGATAAAATTGCTTGAAATTTGAAGAAAATTATATATATATATATATATATATATATATATATATATTATATGTAATATGTATATATATATACATATACATATATATACACATATGTGTGTGTGTGTGTGTGCTCCATCCCCACAAAAAACTAGTTAAAATAATCTATTATATGCTACTTATAACCACAAGTAACTTGAGTCGAAAAGAATAAAGTTTTCTACATGGAAGAACAAAAAGAATGACTAGCCTGCAATTTGAACTTTGAACTTGCTGCAATGAAGAAGAATAGAGTTCTCTTTGAAAATTGAATATTCGTTGTTTTTGAGAGATATTAGCAGACTAGCGGACAAGATAAAGAATTGAAAAATACTATAAATTAGGGCTTCAATCAATAAAAAAGGTCTTGACTTTTAAATTTAATACATTTCAGTTCCTTTTTAAAACTTTTGAGTAACTACAAGCTGAGTTTTGAGAATTTGGGTATTATATGAAGGATTTATTTAAAAAATTTTGTTTTAATTTGAAAAAGTCTCTGGGGCTTGCGCCTCGCTACAAAAACGCGCCTCAAACACCCGGGCGTACATCCCAAATTACTGGGCGTACGCCTCTTGTGACTTTAGCCCCACACCATCGCCTCGGGCTATTTTTGGTGCGCCTCGCCCCCGAAAAAGCCTTTTAAAACGCTGATATCAAGACACTAACCATTCGGAATGCCGAATTAGGAGAGGATCTGCGAAATTGGACAACCAACCCGTCTTTGGTTTGCCGGGAGTCTTGGTAGTGTGGAATTGTAAAGTTTTTTTTAAAAAAAATGCACGGTCAGTTGAAGCCTGAACCTTGTCTGTACCTTTTTGTCATTTGCCTCTTTGAACGCTTAGACGTTCCTTTTTTGATGAAATAAAAAGAATCGCTTTCTCAAAATTATTGCAACCTTATTTACCGCTTTATTTATACTTAGTTTTTCTTTTCAGTTATCAAAATGATAAAAACCCGCATTTCGCGATTGTTATATGTAATGAAACCCTTGAGATCCAAATTACGAGGAATACGACGAGAGTATGATGCTAGACAATCTCCCACAAGAGATCGAACAAGTGGAAAGTCAAAAAAAGCCTAACCTTGAAGAAATAGCAGTGGTCAATCTTGGACGCCAAGAAGACGTGAAAGAAACCCGAATCAGCATCCATCTAGAAGCGGAGCAGAAGGAAGTACTGGTTGAGCTCCTCCGACAATACATCGATGTGTTCGCATGGTCATATGACAACCTTCCTGGATTAAGTACTGATATTCTCTTGCATCGATTGCCTATTTATCCCACTAGACCGCCAGTCAAGCAAAAACCCAAAAACTGCAAGCCTAACCTAAGTTTGAGGATAAAGGAAGAAGTAACAAAGAAGATAGAGGTGAATGTAGTGAGGGTCACCAATTATCCAGTTGGTTGGCAAATATCATCCCAGTACCCAAGAAAAATGGGAAGATCAGGATATGAGTGGATTACCGAGATCTCAACAAAGCCAGCCCGAAGGACGACTTCCTTTACCAAATATCTATATCCTCATCGACAACTGCACGAAGCATGAACTGCAGTCGTTCGTGGATTGTTTTGCTGGATATCACCAGATGCTAATGCACGAAGAAGATGCAGAAAAGACAACCTTCACCATACCTTAGGGAGTTTACTGTTACATAGGCATGCCATTCAGCCTCAAAAATGCTGACGCCACTTACATGAGGGCTATGACGACCCTCTTATCGAGGTGTATGTGAATGATGTCATCATCAAGTCTCGAAAAAGTTCAGAACATTTGGACAACTTAAAGAAATATTTCGAGTGCTTGTGGAGATACAGCTTGAAATTGAACCCGGCAAAATGCGCGTTCACAGTCTCTGCTAGAAAATTGTTAGGTTTCATCATAAGCAGAAAGGGATAGAATTGGATCCATCAAAAATCAAAGCCATTGGGGAGTTGCCACCGCCTAAGAGTAAGAAAGATGTGATGAGTTCATAGCGCAGTCTACAATAATTTGTGAACCTATCTTCAAGCTGCTGAAAAAGGATGCTGCCACGAAGTGGACAGAAGAGTGTCAGAAAGCCTTCAACCGAATTTAGGAATATTTGTCAAATCCACCAGTGCTGGTTCCCCCCGAGACCGGAAGCCATTGTTACTATATCTGTCAATCTTGGATAATGCCATTGGATGTGTGTTATGACAGCATGACGAAACTGGAAGAAAGGAGCAGGCCATCTACTACTTAAGTAAGAAGTTCACACCATGCAAGGCCAAATACACTTTGATAGAGCGCACTAGCTGTTCTTTGACTTGGATTGCCCAGAAATTAAGGCATTACATGTCAGCGTACACCACGTATCTAATACTCTGCTCGATCTGCTCAAGTATATCTTTCAGAAGTCGATGCCCACCAAAAAGCTAGTTAAATGGCAAATTCTCCTCAGCGAATTTGATATTGTGTACATAACCAAAAGGCTATCAAAGGACAAGCTCTAGCTTACCACCTTGCATAGAATCCAATGGACAAGGATTATGAGCTGCTCACTACGTACTTTCCCGGCAATGAGGTATTGGTCATCAAAGAAGACATCGTAGAATCATACCCTAGATGGAGAATATTTTTTGCTAGAGCGGTGAATTTCAAAGGAGTAGGAGTTGGGGCAGTCCTAATTTCAGAATCTGGACAGCACTATCCAACATCAGCAAAGATAAGATTCCCTTGTACCACTAATATGTCCGAGTACGAAGCGTGCATCCTTGGGATCAGGATAGCAGTCGGCATGAACATCAAAGAACTTTTGGTCATAGAGGATTCTGATCTATAGATACATCAAGTCCAAGAGGAGTGGTCTACCAAAAATGTCAAGATCATTCCACACATGCACTGTGTAAAAGAGTTATGCAAGAAGTTCACAAAGATTGATTTCAAGCACGTTCCCAGAATCCAAAACGAGCTTGCTGACGCTCTTGCAACCTTATCATCCATGATTCAGCATCCAGATAAAAATTATATCGACCCTATCGAGGTAGAGATCAGCATTCAACATGCGTACTATTTTCATGTAGACCAAGAGACAGACGATAAACCATAGTACCACGACATCAGAAGATTCATCGAAACAAGAGAATACCCGGAGAATGCTACTAATAGTCAAAAGCGACACTCATGAGGTTGGCAAATCACTTTTTCCTTAATGTAAGTCCTGTACAGGAGGACCCTAGACTTGGGTTTGTTGAGATGTGTGGATGCCGCTAAGGCAACTAGATTATTGGAAGAAATACATACAGGAACATGAGGACCCATATGAACGATTTCACATTAGCCAAGGAGATCTTGATAGCCGGATACTTGTGGATGACCATGGAAAGTGATAGTATCTGCTTTGTGAAGAAGTATCACCAGTGCCAGATCCACGGAGATGTTATCCAGATTCTACATAATGAGTTGAATGTGATAGGTTCGCCTTGGTCGTTCACCACTTGGTGCATGGACGTGATTGGATCTATAGAGCCTGCTGCATCAAATGGTCACCACTTCATCTTGGTATCCATCGACTACTTCACCAAATGGGTCGAAGCATCTACCTACAAAGCTGTCACCAAATGGGTCGAAGCATCTACCTACAAAGCCATCACAAAGAAGGTAGTGGCGGATTTCATCCGAAACAAAATCATCTGCCGATTTGGGATATCCGAGTCAATCATCACTGATAACGCAGCTAACCTCAACAGTGATCTCATGAGGAAAATCTGCGAGAAGTATTATCTACCGCAAGTCCATAGCCTACAGACCACAAATGAATGGAGCAGTTGAGATAGCCAACAAGAGTGTCAAGAGAATTTTGTGAAAGATAATGGACAATTATAGGCAATGGCATGAGAAACTATCATTCACCTTACTGGGTTATTGGAGTACCATGAGAACATCCACTGGGCAACTCCATACATGTTGGTACATGGCACGGAAGATGTAATACTTGCAGAGATCAAAGGTATCAACAACAACTGGTTTATTACGAGGCAGCTCATGATGTTTATATCGATCTATTGTGCGCCTCTGCATCAAGCTTTCTTTGAAGCCCCTACAACATGGATATTTGAAGAATCCCCTTTCTACAAGAAGCCAAGTTAGATGATGCAGAATGGATAAGGTTCAGACAGGAGCAACTCTGGCTCATTGATGAAAAGAGAATGGGTGTAGTATGCCATGGTCAGTTGTATGATAATAGGATGGCCAGTGCATCTAACAAAAGGATAAAGCCTCGCCAGTTCACACCAGGGAAACTGGTTCTAAAGAAAATCTTCCCCACCAAGAAGTCAAAGGAAAGTTCACACCAAATTGGCAAAGTCCTTACGTGGTTCACCGAGTTTTGTCGGGTGGAGCTCTAATATTGGCAGAAATGGACAGAAGAGTTAGCACGAAGCCTATAAACTCAGACAATCAAGAGATACTATGTTTGAAGGCAATAGAATTGGGCATTAATATAACAGAACTACGCGCAACTTGACTTCCCACAGAGGGATATGTAGGAGACACACATAGGGTTTGGTTTCTCTCTCCCATCTCTTTTGTAATAAAACTCCAAATATCATTTTATAGTATATTCGGAACTACGCCCTGACTTGATTTCCTTGGGAAGGAATACATAGGCAATTCTCATCAGATTCAGTCATCTTTTGTAATTGAACTATGTTCTGGCCTGATTCCATATGGATATGTAGGCAGTCTGAGTCAGACTCGGCCATATTATAATCGAACAACACCTTGACCTTCCTGAGTCAGGCTCGGTCTTATTTATCATATTTTTTATCATCTTCGTCAAACTACGTCTTGACCTGATTCTATTTTGGATACGTAGGCAACCTGAAAGGGTTCAGTCATAACCCTTAGAAACATTTGTAATGCATTAGTTCAAGTTAGGACGCAGTTGCAGTGGCAAGCAGCCGTGTCCTGAGAAGCATCGTGGAAGATTGACATCAACGCGATAGAATTTTCAAGAAGCAACTCTCGCGCTCAAGGAACCTTCGAAGCATGTCACAATCCAAAACGACGACATTTGCCATAAAACAAAGATTTTCAAAAAATAATGTTTTCCAAAAAAAATCATAAATCGCTCCACCTAGTAAACTTCATGGCGCAACCTTACCAGGACCGGGGCAAAGCCAGTACTATGGTCGACACAAACCAACCCCTCTCCCGCTAAGAATTTTTCTTTGAGTGCAGGGCCAAGACACAAGAAAATGTTGGGAATACACTGGGAAAATGATGGATCCGCCACTCTCTCAGGATTATCACCCCTCTTCCATTATTTAATTTTTCCTGGTATAACTGAAACTAATCCCTAAATCCTTTTCAAGTATCTTGGAATCAAACCGCTAGTGCAAACAAGACATATTGTACATAGCAAAGCGTCCGCTCAACCAAATGGAGCACCTTGCACAAAACGAGCCATCGGATTCACCAATTGGAGCCATGTACATAGCAAACCGTTTGCTCAACCAATCGGAGCACCTTGTAAAAAATGAGTCGTTGGCTTCACCAATTGGATCCTTGTATTTAGAAAATCGTTAGCTCAATCGATCGGAGCGCTTGTACAAATCAAACGTCGGCTTCGCCAATTGAAGTCCTGTATATAAAAAAACTATTTCGCTCTGACAACGGGAAAGATCCGCACTGCCACTCCGTCATATTGGAGGCCAAAATAGACAGTTGCAAATTTTGTCACCAACGTTCTGCCAATCGATGGCTGCAACTTAGCTTCATAGTCAAGAGTATCTCATGGGCATACTTTTTTTTCCTTTATTACTATCTTGAATGTTTTGAACTTTTGCTCGTGCAGCTTCAAGCATGATTACGTATTTTTTCAAGTCAATCACTCCCATCAAGCGGAGATTACTTTACATTTTCAGTGCAAAGCTCTCCCAGCAATGGAGACACACTCTATAAGCCAAGCTCTCCAATAAGCGGAGACACTTTCAATGCAAAACTCTCCCAGTAAGTGGAGATGCATTCTACAACTACACCCGACAAGGAGACTCAATGCTCTGACAGCTCCTCAAAAAGTCCTCAATCCGGAACTACATGAGGCCTGATCCTCGTTAAGCCCGAGGTATGTAAGCAATTCGAAGCCAGAATTTGGCCCCAATTCCCCAAAATCCTCCTAGAATCTCTCTAATCCTACAACTCATAATCTTCGTGCCATTCCTGCAATGTATGCCTAAGGTCGGGATAATATTGGCTTTGGTTCAATTTTTTTGCCCGAAAACTCTTTCATCGTCTCCGGTCAAAAAGGGGCAGCTGTTGATGGCTAATTTTGACCCTCCCTTTTAAATTAATTTATTTATACTTAATAATTTACAATGAATGTTTTGAAAATATTTTCAATCAATAAATCATATTTTATTAAATTAACTAAGTATTAATAGCTTTGAAATTAATAATCTAGTATTAGTATTATGTAATTATAAATATACTTACTATTTTAAGATTATTAAAATAACTTTAATAAACATCACATAGACTTTATAATTAATTTAACAGATCTCTCCTTAATTTCCAGCTAACTAGATTACTATACTAATAATTCTAAACTAGTATTATAATTTAGAAAATAATGTATTTTACAATAATTGATTACAATAATTTGTAGCATATTTGATAGTTATAATTTTATTATATTTTATTAAAAATAATTAAGTTTATTTAAATTAATTTAAAAGGGTTAAAAACTAAAGGTCTATGGTTGCAATTCTTTAATTAAATGAAGATTAGCTACGTTTTAAACCAATTTTGGCCCAATGCACCAGCCCAATCCGAAAAATGACCCAGGTCCAATTCCCTCACTCTCCACCTTGAAAATCCATGCCACTCCCATTGAACCAATCCAGTCCTGCCACGTCACTCATCTCCCACCCTAACAAAACAAACACAATAAATATGGGCCTTGTGTTTGTATAATCACATCTGTGAGCCTCTCATTATATGAAATAGTTTCATTAGGGTAACTAGGTCAATTCTCTGATAACTTCAACTACTATTTTTGTATGTGTTCCACTATGATCAAGCCATCTTCCAGGAATTAAGTTATGTCCATATTTGCTGCAATTGAATATTAATTATCAAGTTGGTAAGTTTAATAGGCTCCATCATGTCCAAACATTTATCTTCAATATGTGCATTTGAGTTAAGCCAACCTAGCATGAAGTTTCCTCTGCTTTGAACATCATTTATCACTCAAATTGGTTCTTTAAATTTAATGGAGTATAATTCTACTTGGATAGATATCAGATTGCTATTATGGTACTGGTTTGTTAGTTATGATCTTGAGTCTGTTTTCCTTTGTTTATGTATCTCTGTGATTCTGATGATTGTATTGATTAAATTAATGATTGATATGTAAGCACATACTGATGCTAGGTGGATCTTCATGATTTTGAGGTTGTCTTATACTGAGTTTAAAGTCGTGAAAAATATTAAAGTGTACTCTGGTTGTGATAATACATTTGTCTATTTAAAACATTGAAGCTGAGTTTCCCTTTTCACTTGAAGTCCAATCCTTAACACATTTAACATGCTACCCTCCATCTGATTACATCTTTAACCTTTCTTGGACCCCATATTATGGCCTTGATAGTAACTTTTTATGGCCTAATCTCTACTCAGCCTCTTCTGTGCATGCTATTGACCCTATGTCATCCAATGTCTGTGTTTGATTAACCACATGTGTGCCTACCTTATTTTTCAAAACTCCACTGCATTCTCTTAAATATACAGGCCTTAACTCTAAAGAACTCCTGTCATTACTGCTTGAACATAACTGTTTGCTTTATTTTAATAGGACTGATTTGAAGTTAAGACCTTCAAAAGAGATAGATAGGTCACTTAATAATCTGAGACCTTGTTAAACACTTTTAAGAGTTCTGATTAGATTTTTGAACTTACTGATATCCTCAGGGGTTCTAATTATAATGATTTTAAATTGGTGATCTTAGTTGTGATGTGAATCTTTGTAGGAGTTCTGATTGTGATTAATATCCTTAACTTCTACCAATAGTAACTGAGTTCTCTGTTCAAATTGTTAGTATGTGCCTCATGACTAAGGTTAATGATCCGGTATCATCTTTGAAGTTGTTTCAACTAAATTTGGATCTGCACTCTTTGAAAAGCATTAATTGTAGTGATGAACCCGCAATGTGTTGTAATAGTTAACATATGTACACTTAAGGGCCAAGGCTTAGTCAACCTGTTGTTTAATGTGATTGGGTGCTATTGAGATGCATGCATGTATTTATGAGTTATTTCACACTACAACTATGTTACTGCCCTTAGGATGTTTGGTTCCATGTGTATGACCTCTTAACAGTTGCATGATAAGTATGTTTGAAACTCATTTTCTTTGGGAGCTGTCTATTATGCTAAGCACCTACTTAGTTCTGAACATAGTTGTGATGATATAGATACATTGTTTTATGCCTTTATGGAATTTTGTGGGACTCTATTAAGAGAGGTCAATACTTCTCTGGTATGGCATTGCTATAGTGGTTGGTCTACATTGGGAGTGCCTCATTGGCACTTAAACCTGTGAGGAAGAATGAGTTATTAGTGGTTAGGGGTATTTGGGAGTAGATTTTAACTCTTAGTTAGGCTACTCTCTGTGGCACAAGCATTGCCCTGGGCCTTGAGACTCTTGAGAACTTTGAAGTATCAAGGGATTCAAAGGGGGCTTTGACATTGAGTGGAACTCTACCCTTAGCCCTTAATTCATTGATATTCATTACCCCTTTTGGGTTTGGTGCTTAATGACAACAAAATATTTTCAATGTGAATCACTTGCTATTCATAACCACCACATTAGTATGACCTTCCTAATATTTAGATATTGTTAGTTGCTATATTTTATTTAAGTCACTTGCTCGCATGTTTCATGTATGGATATATATAGAGTATTATTTTCTAACCTTCTCGCTTTCTTTTGAACATGTACAATTGTTAGTTCTGCTGAGTTCTTAAGGAACTTAGGCCCAAGCCCCGCATCATTGTATTTTGGGAAGTCTGAAGCCTACTGCTGACCTTTCTCACTGATTATAGGGCCTGCCTCTTTTAGGCCCAAACCAGAGTCCATCTTCTCCCTTCACTACTTTACTTCTTTACTGGTTTACTAGCTCACTGCCTTTGCTACATTTTGTTGTCTTTATCTCTCACATGTATACAATAATTATCATATTGGATTGAATGCTTTACTTTACCTCTTTGAATCATGTAGGCAATCTAAGCAAGCCATAAAAGATATAGGATTAAAAGAAATATTAGACTTAGTAATAGATTGCCTTAATTCGTTAATCACACAATGTTTATACTAATCTTTACTAATGATTTTATGAAGTTTTTTGGGAACGAAACACCTTTAACAAAGGTAATAATCCACTATTTTCAAAAACCTTAAGTGGAATCTAAAACTAGTCTTTTAAACTGCGCTTCTCCCAAATTGAACAAATGTCGTCTCCCAATTTAAAGGGATTTCTAGCAATTTTCTTCAAGGAAATGAATTTGAAAACCTATATCTTAACCAATTCCTTCACAATATTTTCACTACAGTTACATAAAATAGCCATAATCATTTTAAATGTTTACAAGTTAATCCCATCTCATTTTTTACAAACACAGACATTATGTTTCAGTCGTATGTATATATAACATTAGCTTTTCTAAACCCATGTCTTTTAAAACCACACACCCTATTCCCAAGTATTAAGTCTTAAAAAATAGATACATAGTATGTTGAATCTTTAGTACTAGTTTAAGCATAAAACAAACAACTAACCCTTTTAACCTAGTCTAAGTCCTATGGTGCTACCTCAAGTAGATTTTAAGGGGTGCCTAACACCTTCCCTTTAGAAGAACAAGAACCCTTACCCAAAATCTCACCGGTTAATAGATAATAAAGAACAGACTTTAGTAATCAAACAGGTACCATAGTATACCTTTAAATATTAGGTGGAAACTCTCTTTCATCAACAACGGAGAAACCATAAGTAGAATCTTGGTTTGACTAGTACAAAATAGGGTGCAACAAGCACTGCCTCTACCGCAGCTGCTTCTCAACCCACGACTCTATCAGCTTCATCTCCTACCACGCTGGCCATACCTTCATCACCAGTAACTGCTACATCACCCTCCCACCGTCCGCAGATGCCCGAGAGTAAGATGTCCCTCCTCCCAGTTCCCAGACCATGGGAATTTGGGACATAACTATTCACCCCCTTCTACATATCCCAGAGGAGGAGGAGTATCTCCCTCTCGGTATCTACTGAGTGTCATCTGCTATTCCGGCCCGTGGAACTCGCCAACTACTTGAAGCCGCTGGCTTCAGAAAAGGATAAGAAGAAAATACACTCTCTTTTGAGAGAGTGTTAGTTAAATAATGCCATGCATAATGCGGCAGCGGTACCAAACATGCTCTTTTATTTCTTGTTTTTTCTTGATTTGTCGTAACATGGTTTTTAACTTTGGTATTTGCTTTGCAAACCAACTTCCTTGCTTCCGAGGGCCTTCAAAAATTGATCCTTGATAAATAAGGACTCAAGTTCGACCGGGATCAGCTTTTGACTGAGAGGGACCAAATTATTGCTCGCCTCTCAGTGCTGGAAGCAAAAGCTGCTAAGGCGAGTGAGTAAGAGGCTCGGTTGCAATAGAGTGAGCAGGAAGTGATGGCCCTCAGCCAAGAAGCCTCTCAGCTAAATGTACAGTTTCAAGAAGTTAAGGCTAAATGGTTTGAGATCCAAGATGTTGTGTTTGCTTCTGCCTCCATTGAGAGAATGAATAACTTGGAGGCAACCTTGAACTCCAAAGCTGAAGAGGTTGCTACTGCCGAGGAGAAGCATCCCCAGATGGAGGATAGGTATAAGAGAAGCATGGAACATAATAAGGTTCATATAACCACTATCCATGATCTTGATCTTAGACTTGGCGCCATGAAATCCAAGCGGGGTGGCCTTTTAACCGAGGTTGATCGACTTAAATCAGAGCTCCAGCACCGAGCGGATTCCCTCATCATCGAAAAAACATATTATATGCATATCATGAGGAGAAAAACCTTGGAAGAGGCAATAGCAGACATCATTGATATTGATGATGAAATCGCCAAGGCCCGAGAGCTGGAGCTAACTGCTCGAAGACGCCTCCCGGCTCAGCCTGATGCAACTAACTCTTCTAGTTTCGGTTATGAGTTCTCAGGAATCGAGGAGGAATTTGAAGAGAATAACGATGAAGGCCAAGATCTTAAGCCAATGGCAGATCCACCTACTTCTCTCGGGGGTGCTGATGCTTCTCTTCCCCTGAGTTCTGGTGGCGACATAACTTAGCTTTTTTGCTTTCTTTTTCTTTGTTATTTTCCGTTTGTATTTTTTACTTGTGTTGCTTGGCATGTTTGATAAATAAAAGTGCTTTTTGCTTAAGCACTGCGCAAAGTTTACTCTTTTGCATCAAATTATGCAAGGTTTCGGGTGCATTTTGCCCCGATAGCATTTGGGTCCCAGGCATAAACTCTTCCGGAACCAACCCTTTACTATGAGGGTTTCATAAGAGAGGGCCCTCTTATATTTACGGTGCTCTTGAAAACATCTCCTTTTCATTCCGGCCCTACCATTTGAAGTACTTGATTAACTTTCGAATGATAAAATTAATTCATCATTTGGACAAGTAACAAGATAAAAATAAAAGGACTTTACTTTATTCCTTCTATCTTCAAAAGTACATCAGTATTCGTTTTGCTGGAAAAAAAAAAAAAGAAATTGTCATTACATGTGGCTAATTTGTACAACTTGTTTCTATAGGGACTGGCTGTGCAATCCCTGGTCCCAATGAGATGTTTTTATTTTCCAGCTTCGTAGTCCTAGTTTTTGTGGAAATCAAGTTGTCGTATTCTCATATTATTCCCCTAGTGTTCCAATGCGAAGAATGCAAATTAGAATACTAGAAGTTTTGCTCCTTTGAGGATTCCAATAGTGAATTGTTGGATAATCTTTTGTTCGATAGCAAGCTTCGTTTTCCGTTAGGAACTTTGCTATCGAGCAAAAGTTTTTCTTGCTACCCCCTAGTGGCTTGTAGGAAAGAGCACTTGTGAACGGTTGAATAGCCTTTGGTCCGATGGCAAGTTTTGCTTCCTGTTAGGAATTTGCCATCGAGCCAAAGACTATCTAACCATCCTGCAGTGGTTTGTTGTTACCATGCCTTGTTATTTAAAGGTCTTATTTCTGCCAATTACATTTTCTTCATATTATGATTTTCGTTGTTTCTTTGTTAAAAAACTTGCCAACAAAAACTGGATGAAGGGAAAAAAAAGTGCAGCACATACTTTCAGTACAAGCGGTGTTCATCAGCAATAATAACTTTTGAGGTGAGTCACATTCCATTTGCTTGGCAATTTGACTCCGTCTTGGTTTTCTATTTCATATGATCCCTTCCCAGTGACAGTTGTAACCCGGTAGGGGCCTTCCCATGTCGGACCAAGTTTTCCTGCATTGAGCTCCCGGGTGTTTTGAGTCAATTTTCTTAAAACCAAGTCTCCCACTTTGAAATAACAAAGATTGGCTCTTCGATTATAGTATCTTTCCATTCTTTATTTCTGGGCCACCATCCTTATGTGCGCCAAGTCCCTGCGTTCGTCAAACAGCTCTAATTTGACTAGCAATGCTTCATTATTTGTTTCTTCGTCTACCTGAAAGTATCTCAAGGTCGGTTCTCCTACTTCCATCGGGATCAGAGCTTCTGCTCTATATACGAGAGAGAAAGGTGTCTCTCCCGTGCTTGACTTGGCCGTCATCCGGTATGCCCACAACACTCCCGGTAGCTCTTCAGGCCACTTTGCTTTGGCTGCTTCCAACATCTTTTTGAGGTTCTGAATAATCACCTTATTGGTTGATTCCGCCTTCCCATTTGTGCTCGAATGATATGGAAAAGATGTGATTCTTTTAATATTTAAGTCTTCAAAGAATTTTGTGACCTTTAAGCCTATGAACTATGGCCCTTTATCGCATGCAGTCTCCTTTGGTATTCTGAACCAGCAGATTATTGTTTCCCATAGGAAATCGATCACTTCGCGCTTGCCGATTTTCTGATAAGGACCTGCTTCAACTCACTTAATGAAGTAATTAGTTAAAATTAAAAGAA
>MCJB01050776.1:83612-104158 GCA_002018475.1 Nicotiana obtusifolia | reverse complement strand
AGACGAGATTTCAGGGCCAGTGGAAACAAAGGGGGAAGATCAAGGAACAAAGGACCACATCAACAAAGTACGTGCACCTTTTGTAATGGAATGCAGTATATAGAGTTTCTGGAGAACTTCATCTTTGGTGGAGTTCAATCTTGTAAAATGCAATCATTTTTAGCTCCAAAAGTGTCGTTTAAAGAAGCATACTTTTCTTTCTTTGTGTATTTTGTTTGTCAAACTAGGCCATTTAGCTATCATCAGCCTGTGCCTTTAGTATTGAGCAATAGCTGATTTTCGTCATCTCATTTTTCAGGAGGTTTCCAATTCTTTGAGGATAATGATATTGAGATAGAGACCTTTTTCCGTTCAGCATTTGGCGGAAACAAGTACTACTACTGGTCATTTATGAATGAAGAGCCACAGTGGAGGAACTCATCAAGCTACTCTAACAACCATAGGTGGAATCAGAGATATCAATATTCAGACTATGATGAGTCAACAGACTCTGACAATTCAGAGTCAGATTTGAGTTCACAGCGTCTGACACTTGGATTGAATGCATCTGGACCTTTGAATCTGGAAGACGTTAAGAATGCGTGAGTGTTTAATGAACTTCCAGATAGAAAAGAATGTACTTTCGGATGTGCTTTGATATCTTTATTGGCAAAAGTAACGTCTATATCACTGATTGCACATGCTTTACATTTGCAGATATCGTGTATGTGCACTGAAATGGCATCCTGATCGCCACCAGGGCTCATCTAAGGTATGTTTATTTCATTACTATTACAATTTGTTTTGATGTTTCAACCTTTTCCACCTTCATCCCTCATACTCCACTTGGCTTTTCGTAAGCTGCATACAACGGAGACTACTTCATGCTTCACTTACGATCCATATGTTCATAGTGTTGTTTCATCCTAAGTTGCTCCGACACGGCAGTTTAGGTGCCACGCGCGTGTCGACACGACACTAGTATGGGTGTGGGTATGAGATCCGAACGGCATTTGGTCAAACAATTTTGGGTACTTTGACCACGACGGACGGAGAAATTCGAGACGAGATACAATTTGATTCCTGAAATCATATCCAAAACTAGGGTAAATTTGAAGAAAATAGCATACCTTATCTAGGAAATCAATTCTTTACTTATCTACAACTTGAGAATAAAAAAGAAATCCACGCTTTGCAAGCTATACGTAAGTATTTCACAAAATTTCTTATAATTTATGGATATTTTTATATTTTTATTTTTTTGGGCTCCCATATTCGTAGTAGGATCCATATCCTCGAATCGTAGAATTTACTTCTCGAAGGATCCGTATTAAATATAAATACGCACATATGTCGGACACTCATACCCGTGTTCAAGCAACTTAGGTTTCATCTAAATGATTGGTCGAGCTCCTAGTGCTGGTTATTACATTTGCCCTTTGGATTGTACTGACGTTTGCATGCACTATCGAGTTCGTGTATTAAATATAAATACACACACGCAAAAGAGAAAAAAGAAAAGGAACCAATCAAGAAGTCAATATTCAGTACTTGTAGCTTATGCTCGGAGCCTCACTCTTCTCATGTCAAGACTGAAAGTCAGATCAGTTTATGCTATTCAAGCCTTTCTTTATCTGTTTCTCTGTAATACTGTTATAGTTAGATAACAAGTTTTTTGTTAATTGACAGGCTGTCGCAGAAGAGAAGTTCAAGGCCTGCAGTGCAGCATATCAATGTTTGTGTGATAAATTGGCATTTAGTTAGTAATGGAGCAGATAGTGATACATATCCTAGATTATCAGAGCAGATAGTGATACATATCCTAGATTATCAGATGATGATTACTAAATTCCTGAGGTTATTGGTCCCCCAGAGGACGTGAGATATACCAACCTAACAATAAATGAGGCGCTTTATGATAGATGTTTATTATATTTCAAATGGCGCTTGCACGCATAGGAAGCTATGTGGGATTAGATTATCTGGAAGCATTGACAAAGTGTTTGTAGTAGAGTTGTTTTGCCATGCTTTCACTGTAACCTTATGTAATCATAGCAATATTTCTGTTCTTTTGTAGCTGTCTGTGGTCAGGATGATGAATTTTGTTTTGCCATCGTTTACCAAGCTAAACTCATAGTTATCAGTTTCCATGATATATCATACTGTATTTTTTTTGTTTGTTGTTGTGGTTGCACATTTCTTGTATTATGAGAATCTACTATAAATTGATTAGTTTTTCGTTGATTCTCATCCTAAAGCAATCTTACATTCACTCAATCAATGATATCAATATGCAAATCAGGCACGATAACACTCTTCGTGCTTTTTATTCTTCCTCACCAAGCAATAACAACAACACAAAGATCAAACAGGGTGGGAACTAAATACACTTCAGCGATAGTATGGAATTTCACTCGTCATACGAGAATCTTTCCACATTTAAAGCCAGCGACAAATCTCAAGTTCCACGTTCTCAACACCCAATATCTCAACAATTGGGCGAGGGTAGTTGTGCATATCAGCTCTCATTTCTCCTTTTTCCTCTCCAATGCACGAGTGAAACTGCTCTCTGTCTTCAAAACAAAAACAAAACAGTTATAACCGGTTGATGATGTTTCGTAGTTGTCCTGATCAACTAGAGGAATGTAACGTGATCGAAGAAAACTGCTTAAAGGTTTCAGGAAGGGAAAATAGCTTTTTTAGTCCCTGAGTTTATCGCTATATTCTGGTTTTGGTCCTTGTGTTATCCAACTGAACACTTTTGACCTTCAATTAAGCAATATGAGCTATTTTATTCCCCCAACTAACGGATCCCATCCAACCAAACGGAGTGTTCAGTGTTAGTAAGGACGCATGAGGAATTAAAGGTCTTCTGCTTTCAGGATTTACCACTTCTTGACAAAAACGCCAGTCCTGCGCATCTTACCCTTGTTCTGCACATATTGAGACGTTCTCATTGAGAATAAGTCGTTGGGTTTCCTTGTTCGACTTGATTTGTTTTATGAAATTTGGTTCTAAAAGTGGATTACACTTCACTCTATCATGTGAGTACTCTGCGTTTAAGATTTTGTGTGATGATCAAAGCATATATACCGGAGTACTTTGAATTATTGTTCCTTGATGATCTACAAATTGTTCCGACTCCATTAAAATATCCTAAGGAACATTATGATAAGATAAGATTTGCTAAATAAAAATTATTAATCGTTGAACTCCATTGAGTTGTCCCTCTAATGGCCTCCAAAATCTTTCAATTGTCTTCTACTTGAACTCCTGGGTGATCCAGTTGATCCAGCACTAACATTGGGTGGTCTTGCTTGCTTATCAGATCCATTGTAGAATATAGTAACCTTTTCTTTCCTTCACTGTTTTGCATGTTCTTTAAATAGCTTCTATATATTGCACAAAAATAATACTTAGGGGTGTACATGGATCGGTTGGTTTGGTTTTTATCAAAATCAAACCAAATCAACTATATTGGTTTGGATTGGTTCGATTTTGGCGGGTTTTTCGGGTTTTTTGTTACTTAAATATTGTTTCAATCTTACTTTGTTAAATTTTTTATAAGTAAATATATGTTTAGTAAAAATTAAAAAAAATTGACAAACATATTATCTATTAAATATTCTTATGGGAGAATCTACTTAGTAACACATGAGAGTTATATTTTTAGTCGTCTGACAATAATTTTTCGTTGATGTACACTTTCAAGATTAACCGAATTTAGTAATTAAACATAAAAATCAATATGATACCTAAATAATAATAATCACTTCAAATTCGAAAAAGATATAAAAATTTAATAGATCTTGACATATGAATATGGAAGAACAAAGAGATTGACGCATTTCAGTAATACTTGATAAGAAAGTGATCATACAACACATTATTTAAGGTTAATAAATATGGAGCACTTCATATTTTATTAAATATATATCCCGTAAGAGAATCCCAAATATTTCTAGATATTTTTTAAATAAAATTCTATATAAAATCTTAAAAGTATATATAAAAATTATATATTTATATGTCAGTTTGGTTCGCGATTTTTTACTCAATAGCAAACCAAATCAAACCAAACCTAGTCAGATCTTTTTATCGGTTTGATTTGACTTTTTGATTTGGTACGGTGCTTCGATTCGATTTGTACACCTCTAAATTAATACTATCCAATTAAAGAAACTCATTTGATGACTTAATCATTTACTAGTAGGCTTAAGACCTTGTTGAATTTTCAATGTTAATAGATAATGGAAAGACATAAATTAAAAAATAGAAACTTGAACTGTGAGTGCATTACCCAATATAAAATACCTTGTCAATTGCAAACACTTCAAAATCACATCTTCTAGTGCAAATGATACATTAATTAACTTATCATTGAAACGTAGAATAAACAAAGCATACTTTCCACAGAGATGACAATACAAGATGAAAAAAAAAGGCAAAATACATTTATAATCCTTTAAATTTGTCCACACTTTTCATTTATACACTCTATCTTAAATCCGTTCTATTTGAACACTTCAACCCCATCTCAAATGTGTCAATTAGACACAAAATTTATAAGCAGTCAAACACAAAAAAGTGTGTAACTCACAGGCCAGAGTGACAAATAAGAGGCGCACACGTGGATTTAACTTAAACAAACTTCAACAAAAACTTTTGAAAAAAAAAGAAAAAAAAAAAGTAAATGTCAGTGCCAAAGCCATGGCCAAGTACGGCTGTCTCCTCTTCTGAGCCAACCATTTTAACGTTGTGAGCTATCTTCTTTTTTCATTTTTTTTGCTTGACTACATTTTTTAATTATACTAGCTTTTTAGGTTTAGTTGTGTGGTAGAAACTACAACTTCTAGCTATAAAAACGAGAACATCACCCCCCACGCCATTGTCATCTAGAAATTTGGTTATTCTTAGTACAGTTACAAATCATTGATACAAGAAAAGTATTACGAGAAGAAAAAAATAAGGTGGAATACGTATACGGTTCCTTTAATTTGTCTAATATTTTTATCTGACTATCCAAATTAAAGTGTGTACCCATTGGATACATTAAATAGCACAATTATATGTCAATTTAACACAACCCGTTCAGTCCTTTTAAAAATACCTGCACGTAAAGTAAAACGCGTCCTACGTGTCAAAACGAATCAACCAACAAATGCCAACTATTTTTTTATTCCATGTCAGAATTAACTCTTAATCTAAAGGCCTAATGTAAATTACCCGTTCCCAAAATTCGCTTCATTCATCTCGACCAGTTAAAAAATCCTAAACTTATTTCTTCTCTCTTCCACTCACGATCTAGTACCCTTTCTTCTTTGATTTCATTCTTCACTTTTCATCTGATTACGGTGTTTGGTTTAGGGTTATCCTTTAATTTCGTGCTATTTATCCTTTTCATCTATTCTATTTCTGATTCAGAGTGAAATTAGGACTGTCATTAGGGTTGTTGCTGGAGAAACTCAAATGGGGGTTCTTGGATGGTGGATTATCTATGCTCATGGAGAAGAGACAAGATACATAAGTTCTTTTTTCACTCTCTTTGTCGTCTTTTGTTTGCTTTAGGATATTCTTGATATTTGGTCGCAAAGTTAGGGTTGTATTAGAAATCTTCGTTGCATGGGACTTTGTCTGTCTTTTTGTTAGCTATTTCATTACTTTATCTGATGTCGAGATTTATAGCCACTAAATTACACCATGGGGGATGTTTAATATTGACCGTGTACCAAATTATATGGGGGAGAGCGAACCTGTAGTATTTTCTATTGATAAAGACCTATGTTCAATTATTGAGTTTTATTATGCCAAAGACTTATGGTATGCCTTTGTGAGTGTTTTTTATCACTTTGACTTTAAAAGTTCAGAGTTCAAGGCTTTGAAAACAGACTGTCAACTCTTAGAGATTCTGAATGACTTAAAATCTGGAGACAATTTGGACTTATATATTAAATATATTATAGATGAAGTTGTAGTTGCTGAGCCTGAAGTTGTGGGCTTTATTGCTGACCCTAAAATTGTAGGCTTACTTGTTGGGCCTGTAGGTCAATAAATATGTTTGGTCCAGTAGTTAGGTATAGGGCTACTACTATAGAAGACCTAGTAGATGTGGTAATAGGTGAAGGAGAAAAAAAGAAGGGGTACAAGAGCAACAGTGAGTTAGTGTTGATAATTTATCAGATTTGGATGTGGACTAGACTGATTCTGAGCTTGAAAGTAGTGACTCTGATTTGGATGGACTTCCTGAAAAAGATGATAGTGATGCTGATGATTAATTGAGGGCTATTAGGGATGAAAAGAGAATTAAGAAGGCTGCAGTGCCTGATGAAATCATTTTAGGGGAAGCTGGTATAGATAGAGGGTTTGAGGACATTGGAATGAACAAGGCTGCTAGACGCCAGGTATGTTGGTAAACTAGGTGAGGATGAGGATTACATTGATACTTCAGATGTTGGTAGTGACGGTAGTGAAGATAGTGAGTTAAATTCTGCTTCTAAACCCGAGATTGATTTACCTAGGAGAAAGAAAGTAACAAGGTGAGGTATGATTCAGATTGTGTATTAGCTATATTTGAGCTTGGTGTGATATGAAAATGCTAATGAATTTAGAGAGGCTCTAGTTAAATATGTAGTTGAGTACAAAGTTCAGTTAAAATTGAGACCTAATGATAGTAAGAGAGTTAGAGAGAAATGTAAGTGCAAGAAATATAAATGGTATTGTATGCTAGTTTTAACAAAAATACTGGGGACTTTATGGTAAAGACTGACTAACCTGTGCATAAATGTCCAACATACAATAAGAAGAAAATGCGCACTTCCAAGTTTATTTCTAACAAGTTTAAGGACAGAATCACATCTCAACCTGGAATTACAATTCTGGAAATTCAAGATTTGGTCAGAGACAAATTGGGTTTATATGTTAGTAGATCAGTCTGTTACATGGCTAAAATACAAGTGATAAAGAAGTTTATGGGTGATTGGGAGATGGATTTTTCAAGACTTTGTGATTATGCTAACATGATAAAGCAAACAAATGTTGGGAGCTCATGCTGGATTAGAACTGACACAGAAACAACACCTAAAAAGAATCTATTTGTGTATTTTTATGTCTGTTTTGATTGCTTTAAAGAAGGGTTGGATAGAAGGGTGTATGAGGATTATAGGCTTTGATGATTGCTTCTTAAAAGGTGCTTGTAAAGGTGAACTGCTAATAGTAATAGGGAAGAATGGCAATCAACAAATATATCCAATAGCATGGGCAGTTGTAGACCAAGACACCAAACATTCTTGGAGTTGGTTCATAGAGCATCTAACTTTAGATCTGGAGCTCAGCAATGGAGAGAAATTAACTGTCATGTCAGACATGTAGAAGGTATCTTATTACCTGTATTTTATACTTAATGATTTTAATTGCTTATGTCTGCTTTGATTATAAACTTTATTCTGTTTTGCAGGGGCTTGTACCAACCATTAATGAGCTGATGCCATGTGCTGATAGGATGTGTGCCAGGATAATTGGTCCAACTGGTCTAAGAAGTAGAAAGGAGAGGAGAGAAGAAAATAATTCTAGAGATATGCAAAGTCATTATTTAAGGTGAAATTTAAAAAAGAGTTAGTAGCTCTAAGCATGTTAGGGAAGGACATCTGTGAAGATTTGTTGTGCTATGATAAGAGTATTGGTATAGGGCATATGTTACTGAGCATGATAAATGTGATGTACTAGAGAACAACATGTTTAAAACTTTAAATTCTTCGATATTAGGCACAAGTCAGTTATTAGCATGTTAGAGGAGATTAGACACAAGATTATGGCTAGGCATGTAGAAATGAGGAAATTTGCTAAAAATTGGATTTTAGATATTTCACCAAATGTCAGGCTATTGTTAGAAGATAGTAAGGAGTATTCAAGGAGATGTAAGGTGATATGGAATGGTACATGTACATGTGGATCTTGGCAGTTAAGGGTGATTCCATGTGCGCATGCAGTATGTTCTTATTACCATATAAATAAAAAACCTGACATTCGAGTGAAAAAAAAGTACTGAAAGCACTGCTTTCTTAGGGCCTATCAATATGTTATTCAACCAATATCAAACTTGAAAATGTGATATGCTACCAATAATCCAATCATTGAGCCTCTATAGCCTAAAGTAATGACATGAAGACCAAGAAGTGTAGAAAAAAAGTTAAGGATGAACCTAAAAAGAAATAGGGCAAGTAGTCAAGAAAATAAGTAAAAATGACATGTTCAAGATGCTATCAACCGAACACAACAAAGCTCACTGTACTAAGGTATAAGTTAATTCAATACTTAAATTGCTTGCATGCTAGTAATAAGTTTTACTTACCAAAATAACTCCTTGCAAACAGGATTAGGATAGTCAAGTCAACAAGCACAAACCAGCTAGCAGTCACAGTCTAGCCAACAAGCACAGTCCAGCTATCAAACTTCAAATGTTGTCCCTACATCTATCTATTCTGACACCTCAAGAGTAAAAAGGCGTTCTAAGAATGCACCTGCAGGTAGAGGCAGGAGAAGGGAAAGAGGCAATGAAAGTGTTGGCACTGTACCTGCAGGCAGAGGCAGAGGAAGGTGAAGAAGCAATCTAGGGTTGGCACTACACCTGCGGGTAGAGGTAGGGGAAGGGGAAAGGGAAGAGGAACTGGACAAAAGAGAGGAAATGATTCTGAAGATGGAGGAAAGGGACTATGTATTCCATTTGGGGCTGTTAGAATATATGCACAACGCTAGGGGGGGGGGGGGAATAGCGTTTTAAGGAACTTTACCAAATTTTCGCAATCAAGATATACAATTGAAAGTGAAAATAAGATAGCGAGAAATAAATTGCGGAATATAAATAGAAAGCGCGCAACGATGTATAGTGGTTCACTACAACTTGTAGCTAGTCCACTCCTCAAGAATCACACTTGAGTATTTCACTATCTCTGTCAAGCTTACGGGTGCTCAACAAACCGTTACAACACAAACCCTTAAATCACACAAGGTTTGCACAACAACCACGAACACTTGAATCACACAAGCTTCGTGAATCAACAAGGAAGACACTCTTCCTTAAAACAACAAGGGACAACTTCCCTTAAGTGTATGAAAACACAATTTGATCACTCAAATAGAACTCTCACAAGAGTAGATGAAGTGAAGAAAATTTAAGCACAAGAACACAACTTTGATCTTTAAGAAATGACTCAAAATAGCTCAATTGAATATGAAAACTTGAAGCAAATAATCTTATGATTTTGGATAATGTGTTGTTTTGAAATGAGGTTTATGAGGCTCTATTTATAGCCCCAAAACCCCATATATCCGTTGGGGGTCTTGCCAAGCTTCTCCCAAGCTTAAACAAGGTTTTTGGGCATTCAAAAATTCTGCCCGATTACCAATACATCGATGTTTACATCGATGTCTAGCAAAACTAGCCGTTATGGCTCCAACGGAAAGGCAGACATCGATGTCTGATTTATAGTAGACATCGATGTCTACATATCTCTGGAAATTTTCCAGCTTCGAATTTTATTTAACAAAATTGTTATTTTGTAAAACCAATTGTTTTGAAAAATGATTTAATGAGTGTTTGAAATTGTTTTAAAACTTTGAGCCAAGTTCTTAAAGATGATAAATAATTCAAACACATTTAAACTCAAAATACAATTAAGACTGAATGACGACTACTTCAGTCTTCAATCTTTTTGCTTCATCAACTTGTTCCATGCATCGACTTCTAGTTTCTTGAAAGCTTGACTTGTAGTCACAACAAAGTCCATAGCAATCTTAGTAGTTTGTCCATGATGGTTTGTCGATTATCAAAACCTATAACAAGACACAAAGTCGTTAGTTAAGGTTTCATAAACAAGAATGCATTTTCCAACAGGGGCTACAAGTTCAAAAACATTAGATGTTGGAGGGAAGAGACCATGAACAACTGGCTATGGTTTGTTTATAGATCCTACAACATCCAGAACAATCTAAATGTAAGTGAACAATCACTCCTTTTTTTAATAATATTATGGCAACCCAAATGCATGTGACTAGTGTGTGATGATATTGTGGCATTCCAGCCTGGTACAACTTCTGAAAGATTTATTATGGGTGAAAATGTTGTGAAGAGTGCAGTTGGGACTAATAGTGGTATTGGTTTCCAACCACATAGCCTGAAATGAATGGGTAGAAAAGAAATCACAACTGCACAATTGCAGCATATGAGTGTATCCAATAGAAAAGGCCAACCATCAACAGCTCCAGCCAGCATAAAATCCTCAAGAATATCAGCACATGAAAGAGGATCTGCTAATAAGTAGTTGATGTTAGGATTGTCGTTGTTTTGAATATGTAACAAACTGTTAGATCTAGAAGTCAACTTAAAATTTTTATTTTGACAATTTAATTGCCTATGACTACTTATTTATGTTTATTTTGAAGCTCATATATGATCCACTTATCTACAATATTTTGGAGCTACTAATTGCAGTAGACATATATAATCAATTTAATTATCGTTGACATTTGATTGAGTTGTTCTCATAACTAATTGAAAATTATGCATAAAGACAACTCAGAGTAATGAATAAAGAATATTGGAATTCATATTAAGAGAATGAGCAATTTGTTACATTAAATAATCTGCACAACATAAGATGAAAACTGCAGATTAACAAAACCAATACTAGAACAAATTACTGATACTTGATGGCCTTAAGTAAAGTCCAAAACTAATTGCCTTAAGCAATATCCATCCATCTCCATCACAAAATCTACCCTAAACCATTCATTAATATATAACAAATTGCTGAAAACTAGGTGGTCTTAAACCAAGTCCAGCTTATGAAAAGCAACAGTAGAGCCATAACCCACTTTAATCGAGTATTTTATCTTCTAAATCTGTCAGTTTTCTTTAAGAGACCAAAAATAACCGTCATTGGCTACTCAAGAATTTGATCATCATTGTCACATAAAGAATTTTCATGCACCAGATGCCTACAAGAAAGAAAGACGCGTCTTGAGATTGAGGACTCCGAAAAATTTTCAAAAAAAATTAACAAAAAAATACTTACTTTTCTCAAATGGCAGCAATAGAATCTGTGACCTCGGTTTTTATCATTCCAGGAAGTATGAAACTTTGCAACATGCCCACATCGACCTAAGTACACCATATTCGGCAGAGATTATGTAATGAGAAGAAGAAAACGAAGAAATTGAAGAAAATTGAAGCTTGATTTGATGTGAGGAGAAGAAACGTGAATCTTGAAATTGCTATAAGAAGAGGAAAATTGAGGCTTGAATTCTTGTATTTTAATTTAGTCGCAGATTTACCATGGGAGAAGAAGGGGAGAAGATGAGAGGATTTAGGGTCTATTATCGTTGTGATTCTGTTGGGATAAATTAATAAAGGGAGGGGATCTTAAAAGGAGTTAAAATTTTACCGTTGTGGAATCTATATCAGCGGATGTGGAAGAAGTCACGCACTCAGTTTGGCTAAAACTCATGTCTTGTGCCAAGTAAGCGAGCTGTATTAAATTGACACATAATTATGTTATTTAGTGTATTTAATAGGTACATGTCTTAGTTCATGTAGCCAGATGAAAATATTTGGCAAGTTAAAGGAGCATATATGTATTCCGCCAAAAAATAAAGTCATGTCTAACAAGAAATTTTAGGTATATATTTTAGGCCAAATGGCCTCGTGGCCACTTAAACTTGTACCCATTTGCAAAGCCAATACATGAACTTGCACTTTTCCCATTTAAACATTCCAACTTGACGCAATAGGTACTAATAAACATCTTTGACCATTGAATATGCCTATGTAGAAGCGGCGCAGCTGACATGGCTAAATTGTATACAAATCACGTTGCCAAGGCGCGTGGATAGTATTGTTTTTGTTAAAAAAATAAAATAAAAATCAGAATAAAATATAAATGAGACAGCAAAAAAGAAAAAAGAAAAAAAAATCCCTTTCCCTTCTCTTTTCCCCTACCTTCCACCTCTCTCGTATTCCCTACCAAACTCCGATCACCCCTTTCCCTCTCCCCCTCTGTTCTACCACATTAATGAAGTCAAGCATTTTAGTTTTTTTCTTCACCATTTCTTTTTTTTTGTATATGCTCCTTCTAATTTTAACAGAGAGAATAAAATTGTCAATAATGAAGCTCGAAATATATCACATCGAAGTGTAAACTTAGGCATAATTGTTGCCAGCCAAACACGAAAAAGGCAGAAGGGACAGCGGTCTTCATCGCATTAATGGGTCCAATCATACCCCTTGTTTCTGGTTTTACAACAGGTTAACAAACACTTTGAATAGGAGAAGAGTAATTTTTCTTGAAATTGTAGTGATTTTTCTTTTATTTTGACATTCAGTTGCAAAATTGGACTCTGATTTTTTTTCTTTCTTCTTGTATTTTTTCAATCTGTTTTTTTCGACATTGTGAAGTAGGGGTGGGCGTCGATCGGTTCGGTTGGTTAGTATGAAAGTACGGTTCGGTTTATCAGTTTTTGGTTTTGTAATATTACTAACCGAACCAAAAAAAAGTTTTTACGGTTCAATGCGGTTTTTTCAACGTTCGGTTCAGTTATTTTCGGTTTAATTTTTTGGTTATTAATGGTTCAAGATTTTTATATCCGATGTAGACTCAATATGTTCAATGCTAGTATATATTTCAAAAGTTAATAACATCCCAGAGTATAAAGATGAAAGACAATAAGTTATGCATACAAAAGTATACAATAAGCAATAGTTGCATACAATAAGTTATTACAGCATACAAAAGTATACAATAAGCAGTAGCTGCATACAATAAGTTATTACAGCATACAAAAGTATACAATAAGCAGTAGCTGCATACAATAAGTTATTAGTTGATGCTGCTTGGTGGTGGTTCTGCTGCTGCTGCTTGTTGGTGGTAGTGGTGGTGGTGCTGCTGCTTTGCTCTGAACAATAGCAGTAGTGGATTTCTTGAATAACCTCCCACTGTTGCTTAAAAGTTCTTGAATATGCTTTGCTCTGAACAATAGCCGTAGTGGATTTCTTTATCACATCATCAACCAAATATCCAACCAGTAAAAGCATTTTCTCATAAGCATGTACATAGTGCAACCATAAGCACACGATGCTAGCAATTTTACGGAATGCAAACTTTGGAGTTGAAGTCAAAGAACAAATCTGAGGCTGCTGCTGCTGGTGTTGGTGGTGGTGGTTTCTGCTGCTGCTACTACACAGATGAAGTCCTACTACACAGATGGTTGTTGCTAGCCTGCTACTACACAGATGGTTGCTACTAGGCTGCTACTACACAGATGATGTCCTACTATAACCATATGATTTTCACTTCAGATTTTAGCAACTATAAGTCCTACTACACAGATGATGTTCCCAAGAGTTCGGGTTGAAGGAAAACCAAAAAATGATAGCATAAAGGAAAAACAAAGATAGACAAATACCCGAGGAGATTGTTAAAATCCAGAAAATAACCATGCTTCAAAATTTTAGGACCACGAGGCATAGTTGAACCTACAAAATAAGATAAGATCACAAGTCAAATAAAAAATTTCTAATTATAAATAACAAAAGGATATCATAAGACAAACAAATCTTTAAACTTACCACATGTTCAAACTAAGCATCAACAATGCTAGTATCTCTTTCAACAATGCAAGTTTCTTTTCTGCTCTTTGCCATATCTAAATAAAATTTGATAAAGTGTGTCATTTATTTAGACTTACAAAGTAAACTAATTTTCACTAAAACACTTATAAAACACAAAAATNGTATACAATAAGCAGTAGCTGCATACAATAAGTTATTACAACATACAAAAGTATACAATAAGCAGTAGCTGCATACAATAAGTTATTAGTTGATGCTGCTTGGTGGTGGTTCTGCTGCTGCTGCTTGTTGGTGGTAGTGGTGGTGGTGCTGCTGCTTTGCTCTGAACAATAGCAGTAGTGGATTTCTTGAATAACCTCCCACTGTTGCTTAAAAGTTCTTGAATATGCTTTGCTCTGAACAATAGCAGTAGTGGATTTCTTTATCACATCATCAACCGGATATCCAACCAGTAAAAGCATTTTCACATAAGCATGTACATAGCGCAACCATAAGCACACGGCGCTAGCAATATTATGGAATGCAAACTTGGAGTTGAAGTCAAAGAACAAATTTTTGTTGCTGCTATTTCCCATAGTTGCTTACCAATTCTGGCATGCTTGGATTCTTTCGACCATAATAAAAAAAGTACAAAGATGATGGTAATATCTTCTAGAGATAAAGAAAAATTTAATGAAGCAGCATAAAAGTTCAATTCTCTAAACTGAAGATATTTCACTTTTGTCGAAGCTAGCAAATTAGTTGAAGGCTAAATGCAGCTAAAGTATTTTCTTTGTAAGGTACTTTTATCCACAAAACAACAGCACCAAGAACGTAATGGGAGTATAAAAATACCAGTTGCTGCTGGCTGCTGCTACTACACAGATGAAGTCCTACTACACAAATGACTGATGCTACTACACATATGGCTGGTGCTGTTGCTGCTGCTTGGTGGTGGTGGTGGTGGTGGTGCTGCTGCTGCTACTACTACACAGATGAAGTCCTACTATACAGATGGTTGTTGCTACTACATAGATGATGTCCTACTAGAAGCATATGATTTTCACTTCAGATGTAATTGTCCTACGAGAAGGAACATTAAATAGAGGTTGGGCTATGCTCATAAACTTCTTAAAGCCTTTCTTTTCAACGAAGCTAAAAGGTAATTCCTCCATAATTACCATCTCAACTAAAGCCCTCCTAACTAGTTCTTGATCAAATTTTCATAGTACTAATTTGCCCATCCTTTTGTAAACACAATTGTGTTTGAGTATTATCATCATTCCGTGGTATTTTTGAACACTTCTTTAAATGAGTATTCAATGATGTTGTTCCATTCAATTGTGAATCAACTTTATAATCACGACCATGATGTTTACACTTTTCTCTATCACCTCCATTATCATTTTTAAACTTTTAAAAATGATCCCAAGTAGTTGCTCTACACTGTACAAATTTTTTTTTTTGGGCCTTGACTAGTTTCAACTGAATTTGTAGGTGAAGAAGTAGGTTCGCTTTCAGATGAACCCACCTCACTTACTCTACTTTCAAATTCTGCCATCTGTAGAAAATCGAATGAAAACAGAATTAAAAATACAAACTGGTATACGATATAAATCTAGCATGTCGCAACTCGCAACTCGCATTAAATCAAGTCGGCAGTCAGCACAGAGGCAAAAGAACAAAAGCAAAAACAGAGGCAAAAAAAGTAAAAAAAAACAAAGGATGCAACTGTCACTTCTTTTTGGCAAATGTTAAGTTGTTAACTCAAAAGAGTCCTAAAGTAAGACGCAAATGCGCATATATACTATAAAGAATAGTAGAAAAATTGAAAGTTTAAAGAAACCAGAAGGAGGAGGAGGAGCGACGCCAACGAGGGAAAATTGAAAAGGAACTCAGAAGAAGGAGGTAACCACTAACCTGAGGAAAAAGGACGAGCGACGAGCGGAGGAAAAAGGCGTCACAAGCTCACAAGTCACAGCAATAGCAGTCGACACAGTCGCACAGAGGATTTAGGATTGTTAACTCGAAAGAGTCCTAACTCAGTAATTCCTAAAAGTAAGACACAAACGCGCATATATGCTATAAACAATAGCAGAAAAATAAAAAATTTAACGAAATCAGCAGTAGGAGCGACGAGGGAAAACTGAAAAGGAACTCAGAAGAAGGAGCTAGGAGCCGGAGGTAACCACTAATCTGACACCTGAGGAAGAAGGATGAGCGAGTTCAAGATTGGTTTAGCCACTAAACCAATTTTTGTTTCCTCTCTGCATTCTCAGAGCGATCAGCGAGGTAACCACTAAACCAAATTTTGTTTCCTCTCTGCATTCTCAGAGCGACGAGCAGAGGAAAAAGGCGTCACAGTCGGAAGTCGGAACTCGGGCGTCGGCAGTGGTAGGGGTGGACAGTCGCACAACCTCAACTCTCAACTATCAACCCTAATTTCGGAGGTGAGGTCGTGACTCGTGAGGATTGAGGAAGGTCGAAGTCGAACTATCGAAAAGGATTAGGATCTTAGGGATTACCGATTAGTATTGGGTATTTGGGTTTGGGTAAACTTTACCTGAGCTGGGCTGCCTTCAGATGGGTTTGATTAAGGGTGGGCTTCAGATGGGCGAAGGATTAGGCTTCAGAAACTAAGAGTCCAAAAGTTTTGGGTAAGAAACTAAGAGTCCAAAAGGCAAAGGCAGGCTAGTAAAGTTCGATTTTTGGGTTAAACCAAAAAACCGAACTGTTAAAATCGAAAATCGAACTTTTAAAAATTATAAACCGCAAACCGACCGAAAAACCGAAAAATCGAAACCGAATAAACTGAAATTTTCGGTTCGGTCAGTATTATGCCCACCCTTATTGTAAAGTCCCACTTTGAATGGATCGGATTTGGAATTTTACCATTGCTAATGGTGGTTGGGCGGGGGAAGGTTCTTTTGGCAAAATTATGGCGAAGAACGGAAGAAGAGAAAGAGAAGAAAAGTAAACATTTAATAAATTAATTTTGAAAAAAGATAGGACCCACAAATTACAGATGTCAAATAATAAATGGTCTAAGAATCTGACGTGGTATTCATGTCGAGCAATTGAGATACACGGCCTAAAGGAGGGGCTTAACATTAACATATTTATCGAATTGAGGTGCCAAATTAGGAAAAATGAGAGTTTTAATATCAGCTTTAAAATCTGATACAAGTTTAGGTGGTCTAGAGGCTATTCTGCCTATATTTAGTAGTAACATACTGACAGCATTGAATTCCACTATCATTCATAATGGTGAGTACAAAGTAGAAAAGAACGATATACTTAGTCTTAGTTATAGTTGAAACTTTATTCTTCACTAAAGTTTGGACATAAATTTTATTGAAACTTGAAAAAAGAATTTTTGAAGTTGTGTTGAAAAATAATTTTTGAAAGTTGAAGTTGTATTTGGACTGGGACATGCATTTTATTTGAAGATAAGTTGAAGTTTTGTGAGCGAAAAAAAAAAATTCACCTAAAAACTGCCCTGAACGAGTTTTTGGGAACTTGAAATTTTTTGAATTTTTTGTTCCCAAAACATGATCATATTTCATAAACAAACAATATTTTTAATTTTTTTTTTGAAATATTAAAGCCAAAATCTATGGCCAAACGGGAGCTTCTTATGTGGGATGTTGGCCGATTTAAATTAGGAAAAAGTACGGAAATAGCCGAAATTTGCTCAAACTTAGCAACAATTAGCCGCCAAGCACTGATTACCAAAAATAGCCATGAAATTTTTTAAAATTCAAGTAGCTGCTTACAATCTTTCGATTATGTTAAAAGCCTTATTTGGTCATTACCGAACTTCTTTCAAGGTTCTCTTTTTTATATCATTCTTTCTTTTTAGTTTAACCTTAAAGAACTGCAGAAACTAAAATTTCTCATACTTTAATTTTTCCACAAAGATAACATAGAAATTGCATGTTCTTCTCTTTCCTTAGCATTGCAAAAGGTAGTTAACAAGGTCGTCTTTCCTTTTGCCTGATTAATCATCCAGTCTGTAAAATTTAAACTCTACAATATATTATTATCCGAGTTTAAGTACTTTCACACACTAATAGTGAAAGTCACCTAAAAATAATTAAAATAATTTTTTTCAATGGGTATGATTGAAATTCGTTAAAAACACAGAGATAACGCAATATATAAAATATGAGGAAGATTGAAGATGAGTTAGACTGGTTTGGAATCAAATTTATAGTTAAAATCGAGTTTAAAAAATTCTTCGTAACACATGTATCTTACATGTATCTCACATACAAGTATATATTGATACACATGAGATACATATTTGATTCATATGTGATACATAAATGATACAAATGGATATACAAGAGGATACATATCTCATCTTCTTCCATGTTCATCTTTCGCTTCAATTTTGGCTCATTTTTCAATTCAGACTACCTCAAATCTCCATTAAATTGTCCCAAATCAAGATTCAAACTCCTTGAGATGTACCCAATCTTCCGACACTTTCTACTCGAAGCAGCGAAATTATGCTAGCAGCTGACTACTAAAATCTAACTAATTATAAACATAAAGGAATTGGAAAAATACACTAGCAAATGACTACTAGCACCTAATGCAATTATAAGCACAATGGAAATAAGAAAATACGCTGGCTGTTGAATACCAAAATTTTCATAACTTAAATAAGCTAAGCAGCACAATGAAGTTAGACTTTTTCTTCACTGGGTTGTACTAAGATTCCACACTCCAACATTCGATCTAATTTAATTTAAAAAGATTACACGCTTAAATATATAGTTTCAATATTTATCATAAAAGAAATATGAAATCATGTGGTGATTTTATTCTGTCTAACTGAAATTAATATTTAAGAGTTAATCATCAACTTAGTTAGCTTTTATTACTATTAAGATCGACTAGAATGAAACAAGACGAATAAGAGCTTAAATGTAACATAAAAAATAAAACAAAAAATAAAAAATTAATGAAAAGAAACGATAACAGAGTATAGGATTAACATCATTAATATAGAAAAATGAAAGACTTATGGTCACTGAAATGCTAAAAATTAATTAGCTAATATTGATAGTATTTGACTGTTATTCATAATATTTTATGAATTGGCTAATATTGATAGCATTGTTGCTCTAAAAGGACAAACTTAATAGTTTCCCTTTAAATTACTATTGAGCTTGGGATTGAGCTAGTGTTTAATGTGTTGTGTTTAGTTTACTGATTAAGGCCTAGGGGCTAAACAACATAAGATATTAAAATATTTGGAACTCACTACAAAGTTCAAAAATTTTAAAATTAAATCCGAACCCAGTGATATAAAAAAACAAACTAATAACTTGAAATTTCCGAATTTCAATTCGGATTTTAACCACCTTAGATCTAATCCAACTTAGAGCTTATTTTGGAGGAATTCTAATTATTGTATAGATTGGATTCCTCGTACATTATGGTTTCATAACCTGTGTACTCATCTTCCAATTGCATTTTTTCATCTCTCACTAGACTAAGGACAGCCTACACTTTCCTCTAAAAGTGTAATTAGTTTCAGACTTTCAGTCCCTCATAAACTACTTTGTACTCTTTTGTTGAAGATGATTAAAGATGCTTATTTGGTTCACATACAAATTATATAAGAATTATAATGTATAAATGATTTATACGGCGAATATTGATAAAACGATTAGTATGATGGTACTTAATAATGAAAAATATTATTATGTGATGATTAATAATAAAGAAATTAGTATCTAGAGTATTATTTATTTTAAAGGGCATTTCTATCTTACAATATTTTAGTTCATGCACTACTAATTCCACATCATCATGTCTCATAAATTAATACATAAAATTCTTACGTAACCTAATGGAAAAACTATTTTTCTTTATTCATCCAACCAAAGTTGCATTGTATCCTATGCAAAACAGGATGCTGCCATTATTTTCCTGATCCTTCTAATTTTAAATATTCAAACACAATTAAAACTAAGTGGGTTGTCACTTTTATTAACAGAAATAATTACTCTCTTTATTACTTGTGGCAACAATGCTATCAAAATTGATCCATATTTTACCTTCTTGCCCAATTTAGCCCACTTTGTATATATTTGAAATCTTGTTTTATTCTTTAGCCCAATGGAAAAGATCCAGAATGTTAGGGTAAAAATTTCGAGTTCGTCCAGTTGGTGCGAGGATAATGATTTGTGCTGGAATTCCACCGACTCATCGTACGTTGCATGTGCTATTGAGATTTTGCTGCGTGAATTTGATTGGGAGATTGATGGTTCTATCTCGATGGGATTGTGGATAGACAGGACATATTAAGAATGATATTTTATAAGCTGTATCATAACTTGAAAAAGTAAATTAATAAACATATCAATATAATAATAAGTGATATATTTTTATATTTATTTTTTAATATTCTTATTTTTATTATATATATATCTATAAAAAAATTTAACGAAGCGATATTCTGCGACACCGTATGCAACAAAGTGCATATGCCCCTACCCTCACCAAATTAAACCAACTGAAAGCAATTCCAAAAGAGAAAACGAACTCTAAAATCTGAATTTTGGAAATAAGTAAAGAATGACTTAGATAAATTTTAAAGATTGTGAAGTTTAAGTATTCGATCTTGTCTAGTAGTTGATTGAAAACTTAACGAATAGAAGTCTACCGTTGAAGGCAGCGCAAAGCTTCACTTTTGAAAATTGAATTTCGAGTTTGTTAGTTGTTTGGTTGCGTGTTGTTCCAATCAATTTGAAACATATAAAGGAATTCAAAATTTTAATATAAAATGATTTGAAGTAGATTGAGCTAGATTTGAGTTAAATTTCAAATGAAGCTCAAGGAACAAAATAAAGTTTGTTTGTTTTTTTAATAATAATATTTAATAGTGCATGTGGGTGTATAAATGACTCTTATATACTATTATACACTTTTATACACCTATATATATATA
>MCJB01050776.1:33078-83393 GCA_002018475.1 Nicotiana obtusifolia | reverse complement strand
ATATATATATATATATATATATATATATATATATATATATATATATATATATATATATAATATACCTGCACTTGTAAAAAGGTGTATAATATTGTATAAAGAGCTTGTTGACTTCTAAACAACACCTACTGCAAATTTATCACAAAATCGCATTCAAAATTTAAACCCACTTATTTAAGTTTGTTCAACAACAGTAGATTACCTTAAAAATCTAATTTCACCATCCCAATAGATTTGGTTTGTTAAGCTAATATTTGAGTCACAATTATTGATTTAGAGATAAAGTTAGAAACTTGAGCTTTTATAAAAAATAAAAGGGATCCCGCGAACCTATTCGAAGTTAAATATTAATTCTTAACTGTTTTTGAGCTACATCTTTGCGAAATTGTATATAAACGCTCAACTGCAATATATGTGTAATAATTATACTTATATGTAATTCTCTCTTGTTAAAAACTAAGAGGCTGTTTGGCATACAAAATTTTCATTTTTTTTAAAAAAAAAAGTTTATTTTTTTTCGAAATCAGTATTTGGTCATGAAATCTTCAATTTTCACTTGAAAATGAATTTCGGAATTTTTTGAAAATTTGAAAAACTCGAAAAAGCTATTTTTCAAAATGTTCACTTTAAATTACTGATAAAAATTCAAAAACAGCCCAAATTTATATTCATGTCCAAACACAACTCTAACTTTCAAATACCATTTTCACTTAAATTTTTTCTTTTTTACTTTTTTTTTGAAATTTTATAATTCTTATGTCCAAACACCCCCTTAAAATCCAAACGTTAGGACCATTAACAAAAGCGAATTAGAAGTGCCTTTTTCCTCTAGTTACGTACTATTCATATACTTCCTTCATTTCAATTTATATGAATATATTCTTTTTAAGTCCGTACTAAAAAAATAACTTATTTTTTTATTTAATAATAATTTATTTTTATATAATAATTTATATTCACACAAAATATATGTACTTCATTTTATATCACAAGTTAAATTTTCTTTTATTTTTTCTTAAACTCTGTGTTCAATCAAGTAAATTCACATAAATTAAAAATTAAAAAGTAACTAAAAATTCCTAGTATTATTTTGCTATAAATTGTGGATATGGTGAAAGCGGATGGTCCCATTTCATAAATCAAAATCCACTAAACCTGACTCATCAACCAGTTATGGCTAATCATCCTATTATTCACAATTGACGGACTGATAAGACACCCCAAAGAGACCAAAATCTCTACTTTCAAATTTGGCATGTGGGAGCTATTAACCATCAGAGCCAATAGGTAGCGTTATTATCTACAGTAGTTTAAAAAATAATGCTCAAAGCTATACAGATTCTGGGTTCATCTTCTGGGTTTTTATCCTATCGATTCAGGAAGCCTCAACCAAATTCTGGGCTTTCCTTAATTTCCATAAGTAAATCCATTGGCACAACATCTATAAAGACTGATTCTTTGTTATTGCCGGCTTCTCATTATAAGGGCTGTTTTAGAATGTCTTTAACTCATTCTCAGTCAAACCCAGATGGCCCATCTTCATCCCAGCATTCTTCTTCATCTGTTGCAGCAATCCAGTCAACTGTGAGTTGTTACTACTTAATAAAAACAATGGGTTCAAATTGCTTGAAATTGTTGTCTATTCCCTGCTTGTTTTATTGATTGTGATAATTCATAATTCTTTAACTTTTCAGCATGTTTGGTATATTTTTTTCCATTTCCAAGTATTTGCAGTTTTGATTATCTTTTGGGTATTGTTTGCATAATTAATAGGTATTCAATTCTTGGTTTTTTTGAGTACCAATTGTTTTAGTTGGACAGTTTTGGATTTTCAAGATTACCGTTTTTACAGATTTAAGTTGGAGTTTGAGTGGTTTGTGTACTTAGTTTTACATTTACTGATACTGACGAGTGATGAGTCAAGGTGCTAGATTGTTGGTTGAATCAATAGCAACCAACAAGCCAAAAAAGAACAATAAAGAAACTTGCTCGTCTCATAGATATGGTGGCTTGTGCAGCCTCAACTGTTGCTCTGATGGTTGTACTCCTACCACTTATAAAGATGCACTCCAAAGTTCAAAAGAAGATAAGTGGAGGATTGCCATGAATGAAGAAATGCAGTCCCTTGATCAGAATCGTACATGGAAATTGGCCAATCTCCCGAAGGGAAAGAAAGCAATTGGGTGCAAATGGGTGTTTGCAAAGAAAAAAAGATTTCCTAACCAAGAAGACGTTCACTACAAAGCAAGATCAGTGGCCAATTGATACACTCAAAAGGAGGAAATTGATTATAATGAGGTATTTTCTCCAGTCGTGAAACACTCTTCCATCAGAGTTTTGTTGGCTTTGGTAGCATAATTGAATTTGGAACTAGTTCAGTTAGATGTAAAGACTGCATTTTTACATGGAGACTTGAAGAGGAAATCTATATGACTCAGCCAGAAGGATTCAAAGTTGCTGGAAAGGAAAACATGGTGTGCAAACTTGAAAAATCGTTGTACGGATTGAAACAATCTTCTAGACAATGGTACAAACGATTTGACAAGTTTATGCTGCGGCAGAAGTACAAAGGAAGCAAATACGATCATTGTGTGTATCTGCGCGAGCTTGAAGACGGATCCTTCATATATCTTCTCCTATACGTTGATGATATGTTGATAGATTCCAAAAGTCAAGGGGAAATTGAGAAGTTGAAGATCCAACTAAGAAAGGAGTTTGAGATGGATTTGGATGAGGCAAAGAATATTCTTGGCATGGAGATAAAAAGAGATGGACATTCAAAGAAACTCTAACTATCTCATAAAGAATACTTGAAGAGAGTAATTGATCGATTTGACATGAATGAGAACACGAAGATTGTTTCCTATAAATATAGCTTTCTTTGCTCTCGGATCCAATTTTGACTCTTTCGCGTGATAGTATGCAATTGAGCCAAATACATACAAAAAAGTATAATCATCAACAGGTTTTCCATACCATTTTTCAAATGGTGTCTTTCCACCAATAGCGGCAGATGATAGACCATTAATGAGGTGGCATGCATATATTATTGCCTCAACCCAAAATTCTTTGCCCAAGCCAGTATTGGACAACATATGCTGAACCTTCTCTAACAAAGTTCGATTGGTACGTTTTGCCACTTCATTTTGTTGTGGTGTATTTTTGACGGTGAAATGTCTCACAGTGCCATCATCTGCACAAATCTTATTGAAAAGATCATTTTTGTATTCTCCACCGTTGTCTGTGCGAAGACACTCACTTTCTGCCTGTTTGGGTCTATCATCATCTTCCATTTGAGAAAAGTTCCCAAACACCTCATCTTTAGTTTTCATCGTATACACCTACACTCTCCGGGAAAAGTCATCAATAAAGGTTACAAAATAGTATTTCTCACCTAACGAAGGTGTTTTGGACGTACCCCAAACATCAGAATGAACAAAATCCAAAATACCTTTAGTATTATGAATAACTATTCCAAATTTAACCCTTATCTATTTTCCCTTGATACAATGCTCACAAAACTCCAAATTGCAAGTCTTTACTCCTTTTAACAATCCTTTGTCTGATAAAATTTTCAAGGATTTTCCTCCGGCATGTCCCAAGCGCATGTGCCATAGCTTGGTTGCTTCTGCTTCCTTGTTATCACTGTATGTCACTGTTGCTGTCCCAATAAATGTACTACCGTGATAGTGGTACATGTTATCATTTCGTCGAGTTCCCTTCATTACCACTAGTGTACCGGAGCATATTCTCATTATCCCATATTCTGCAATAACTTTGAACCCCTTTGACTCTAGGGCTCCTACAAAAATGAGATTTTTCTTCAATTCCAGTACGTATCGAACATCTGTTAATGTTCATCATGGTTCCTTAATCGGTTTGAACCAATACCATATGCGATAAGAGGATTGTTATTTGTGGTGTAAATAACTTCACATTCTCCTTCTTGAAAATCAACGAACCAGTCCCGGTTGGGACACGTATGATAGCTACAAGCTGAATCCATCAGCCATATGTCAGATGGTTTGAATGACTTTGTTGTAAATAGTGAGAAATACAGCCTTCCCATTGTTAGGTTTGGCCTTGATTTTCAACTTTGGATAGTCTTTCTTTCGGTATCCTTTTTCTCGGCGAAAGGCGCATTCATCTTTGCTGGATCTTGATCTTGACTTCGATCTTCCTTTCTTCGTTCTCATCTGGTTTTGAGAACGACCTCTCACGACTAGTGCTTCTGCTTCTCTACTCTTTTGTTTTTCTCTCTTTCTTTGTTCATAGCTGTATAAGGAAGAACAAACTTCTTTGATAGATACTTCATCATTCCTATGAATTAGAGTAGTTTCGAGGTGCTCATACTTGTCAGGAAGTGAACTTAATAATATTAAGGCCCATATCTCCATCATTAAAAGTCACGTCCATATTCTGCAAATCTGTCGCCAAATTATTAAAGCTGTTAATATGACCATTCACTGTAGTACCAGGAACATATGTGAAGTCTAACGGTCTTTTTTTCATGTAAAGTTTATTTTGACTGTTTTTCTTCAAGAATTTATCCTCCAAGGCATTCCACAATTTACTTGCAGAAGTTTCTTTATCTGTTCTCTTGCAAGGTAAGATCGAATGGTACCACAAGCAATGCGGTTGATATTCTTCCAATCTTCTTCTCCTATATTGTCTGCTTTGTTTTCTTCTATGCTAATATCTAGCTCTGGTTGAAAAAGGACATCAAGAACCTCAGCTTGCCACATCCCGAAAAGTCCTGACCCGTCAAAAATTTCAACTACAAATTTTTCATTTGACATAATTCTTGTCATAAGCGAAGATGCCAACGACGTATTAGTGACACCCCGATGTGGACTTTTCATTTTTCTTGTCTCCCATTTTTGCTACATATACTCCCCTGTTTCAAATTAGATGAGGTACTTTGCTTTTTAGTCTGTTGCAAAATAAATGACACATTTCTAAATTTGAAAATAATTCAACTTTAAACTCTTCATTTTACCCATTTTACCTAAGCTTTTATAACCACACAAATGCCATGGCCCCACAAAGCTTTTACTCCTTAAGCTTTTAAGATAACAAGTTTCAATAGTCCTTTTTTTTCTTAAACTCCTTGCCGAGTCAAACTACCTCATCTAAATTGAAACGGAGGGAGTACTATTTATTTGCTGACACCACTGAACACCAAAGTAATTCTTTTCTGATGGGGAAGTTTAGACTATGCTGCAACCACAAAACATATTAAGATAGAACTTTGGCTCCGATACCAATTGTTGCGGAAGCAGAATATATAGAGAGTGATTAAATCACAACTACTATATCTAAAGGTAGCTAATAAATAGTAAATGAGATAATAGAAAAGAACACTAGAAATTTACGAGGTTCAGCAAAATTTGATTTTCTTCCTAGTGCTCGGACACAATCAACTCAAACTATATTTCACTCTAAAAATACAAGTGAAATACTACAAGAGAGAAAGAAGACTCAAGTGCCTTGGGAGATAAGAGGGCAAGTGAGAGGTGTTTACAAATGAACAAAATCTTTGCTATTTATAGAAAAGAAATGGCCTTAATAATGTCATGCATGACATCACATAATTTGTGATCATGCAATGTAAATGCATCTACTAATTTCTTCCTAAAAGGAGGCTTTCAAATGTTCACATTAGTTCACATGAATCTTGTCAAATTTAACGGCAGGTATATGCATGATCCAGGAAAGGAGCATTAGTAAGCTGTGAAATGGATTTTACGATATATTCGTAATACTGTAGATGTTGGATGGATTTTTGAGTAGGAAGATAGTTAGTATCTTGTTGGATATTGTGACTCAGATTATGCGGGTGATTTGGACAAGCGTAGATCAACTACTGGTTATGTTTTCACTTCAAATGCACCAGTTAGTTGGAAGTCTACTTTACAATCAACGGTTGCTTTGTCTACTACTGAGGCAGAGTACATGGCAATTACGGATGCTGTAAAGGAGGCAATTTGGCTTCAAGGGTTGCTTAGAGAGCTTAGTATTGGTCAAGAACGCATCACACTATTTTGTGATAGTCAAAGTGCTATCCAGTTAGCAAAGAACCAAGTTTATCATGCGAGGACGAAGCACATTGATGTTCGATATCACTTTGTACGAGGTATTATAGAAGGTAGAGTCATGGTATAGAAAATTCGGACTATAGACAATCCTGCCGATATGCAAGCAAAAGTAATGACTGCGATCAAGTTTCAACATTATTTGAACTTGATTAACATTGCTGAACTTTGAATATTGAAGTTGAAGACACAATCAAAATTTAGCAGTGAGAGAAAATTGGAAGTGTGTAATCTTGCCAAGGTGGAGATTTGTTAAATTTGACAAGATTCATGTGTACTAGTGTGAACATTTGGAAGCCTCCTTGTAGCAAGAAATTGATAGATGCGTTTTTCATGCATTTACATTGCATGATCACACTTTATGTGATGTCATGCATGACATTATTAAGGCCATTTTCCTTCTTATCTCCTAAGGCATTTGAATCTTCTTTCTCTCTTGTAGTATTTCACTTGTAATTTTTGGAGTGAAATAAAGTTTGATTTGATTGTGTCTGAGTACTAGGCAGAAAATCAAATTTTGTCGAACCTCGTAAACTTCTGGTGTTCTTTTTTATTGTCTCATTTACTATTTATTAGTTACTTTTAGATATAGTAATTGTGATTTAATCTCTCTATATATTTAGCTTCCGTAACAAATGGGAACTCATTATTCCTCCTTTTCCTTTTCCTTTCTACCTTCTGGTGCAGAGTGTTGGGGGGAGGAAGTTAATAAGTTGCATTTGGCTGCATCATATAATGCATAAGGGATTCAAATGGAGGATATGGATAGTAAGAATTTTTATAGTCGACCCCAACTAGCTTGGGATTGAGGCTTGGTTATTATTTAATGATTAATGCATGAGGAAAACACGCAGCTGGGTCATACCAAAATGAAATGGAAAAGTTATGGAAGCTCTAACTTTCAACCAAAGTAAAACCCCTTCTGAAATATGAGGTCAAGACATATGTCGGGAAAATTTGAGGCAAAAGGCTTTAGTCTAGTTGGTTACTGTTTGATACTAAAGTAGAAGTGGGACTTTAGGTAGTTGATAGGTTATCATTGATTAGTGAGAAAATTAGGAGATAAAAAAGATGAAACTAGTGGAATCTTTGGTATTGCATTCATATATTAGTATTATTGGCAAATGTGCAAATTATATGACACAATTATTGTTCGGAGAATCAAACAATGTTTCCTAGTATACGTTTTAAATATTTCTAATTTTCAAAGACATGAGTTTACACACCTTTTTAGGTCGTTCTCAATAGGCAAATGAACTTTGAAAAATAATCCAATCTATTGATACTCCATATAGCGTCATTCATTTGTGATGGAGAAACTATTTTCTTTTAACAAGGTCACAAGCTTGACTTTTCATAAGAAGGTAAAAGTATTTCATCAGCAGTATAGTTATCCAACTAATAGTTCTGGCATAAATCATGGCATGAGCAGTTGGAAATTTTCCTAGTAAGAATTATCGAGCTACAAGCTTCTATTCTGATAAAATGTCCTGCAAAAGCTTCGATGTAATATCTGATAGAAAGCTTCTAAATGCTAACATGCCTATACTTGTAGGCATCTTATATACATCTAGCTGTCAGAGTTAGAAGCTGCTTAAATCTATTATGAAATGAGTGGCATTCAGCTGGAGCTTTCTCTCTCCTCTTTCTCTTCAGCTTCATCTTTTGTTTCTCTTCATGTGCTAAAAGTTAGTTTGCAGTCTACGCTTCTGCAAATTGTGAAGAAAACTGAACCTTGAGCTTAACTCAACACAGAAAGCCAGCTCAGAGGTGAGGATATCTCAACATCATGTAAGGGGATAAGAGCTCATTCCTCGACTAATGTGAAAAACTCTAACCTCTAACACCCACAACCCGCACGCCCAAGGCTGGACATTGTGAGCATGGACAACTTGACTTGGGTGTCCAGCATTGGATAAACCAAGAACAGTGATAGGTCTGCCTCTAATACCATTTCGAGAAAAATGAATCTTGCGTCTAACTCATCCCAAAAATTAACTCATGATATGAGGATTGCCCAACATAGGAGATACTGACCCACTTTCTCAAATAATGTTGACAATCTAACACCGGCCAATTCTTTTTAAAAATTATAACAACAACAACAAATCAGTGTAGTTTCACAAATGAAGTCTGGAGAGGTTAGTGTGTACGTAGATCTTACCCCTACCTTAAAAGATACAGAGACTGTTTCTGAATGATCCTCGGCTCAAGAAAGATAAGAAGAAAGGAGTAACAAGTAATAACACCAGCAAGCCAATCAGAAAATCGAAGTGAACGAAAGAAGTGACAACAGAAATATAAGAATAAGAAAATACAAGACTAAAACTGCGTAGCACATTAATACCACTGGAATGAACAAGGAAAACAGAAAATAGTTGGCCATCTAGCCTTCTATCCGAATTCTCGATCTCTACACCTTTCTATCAAGGGTCATATCCTCGGTAAGTTGGAGCATTGTCATGTCTTGCCTAATCACCTCACCCCAATACTTTTTCGGCCTACCCCTACCTCTCCTTGGGTCCTCTAAGGTCAATCTTTCACACCTGCTCACTGGGGCATCAATGCCTCTCCTCTTTATATGCCCGAACCATCCAAGTCTCACTTTCCGCATCTTGTCCTTCACAAGGGCTACGCCCACCTTTTTTCGAGTATCTTCATTCCTAATTTTATCCAACCTAGTGTACTCGCACTTCTATTTCAACATTCTCATTTCTGCTACCTTCATCTTTTGGACATCGGAGTTCTTGACTGGCCTACTCTCAACCCGATACAGCGTAGTTGGTCTGATCACCGCTCTGTAGAACTTACCTCTAAGTTTTGGTGGCATATTCTTATCACATAAAACACCAGAGGCGAGCCTCCATTTCACCCACCCTGCTCCAATATGATGTCGATGTGTGACATCCTCGTCAATCTCCTTATTCCCTTGTATAACTAACCTAAGTTACTTGAAACTTACTCTCCTAGGGATGACTTGTGTGTCAAACCTCACGTCCCTATTCGTTTCCTTGAGTCACCCCACTGAACTTGCATTCCAAATATTTTGTCTTGGTGCTGCTCAACTTGAAACCTTTAGACTCCAGAGTCTGTTTCCAAACCTCCAACCTCGCGTTAACACTGCTTCGCGTCTCATCAATCAGTACAATGTCATCTGCAAATAACATGCACCACGGCAGCTCCCCTTGAATGTGGCGCGTCAGCGCGTCCATCTCCAGGGTAAATAAAAATGGGATGAGAGCCGATCCTGGGTGCAACCCCATCACCTATGGGAAGTGTTCCGAGTCCCCTCCTATTGTCCGTACCCGGGTCTTGGTTCCATTATAGATGTCCTTAATCGCCCTAACATACGCAATAGGTACACCTCTTAAAAATTACCTATATGTTATTTGAATAGATATGAGAATGTTTTTGTGTTTTATAAATTTTCCATATCCCTTTTATCTTTTTCCTGATCCATTCAGTGCAAACATCATGTAGGGCAATATTCGCAAGATCAACTTCTGCCAGTTTTGTGGAGGCTCAACAAAGCATGAGATACCTGATGGTGAGGAAAAGGTGAGAGCTATCTGCACCCGCTGTGGGAAGATTATCTATGAGAATCCAAAAATGGTAAGATTTTATGAAGCTTTACGGTCGACATTTTTCCGGCATGGATTCTCGAATCAAATGCAGACTAATCATTGTATTACCACTTGAAATTGTAATGATTACATGATTTTCCCTTTGGCTTTTCATAACATAGATGTTTGGTGGTTAATTTCCAATATTGATGGTTGAAACTTGAAAGCGGTAGTGTCCATCTTTGTTTAGAACCAGATAAATCCCCCAAACCAAATCAGTTTGGTAACCTTGTTTCAATTATTAGGTCTACTTATTTGTATTTTTATCAAATTCAGTTTTGTTTCGGGGACAGTTTGAAATATGCATATACCTAGGAAAAAGGAAAACATAGCACAATTTGTTAAGCGACAGTGGAAGACAAGATAGCTAAGCTAGTTGAGATATAGCTGCAAAGGAGCAAACAGTATTGGTCAAGATAAAGTGGGTGGAAAAGTGCCTGGCTGAAAAATGAGAGTGCAAGAAAGGATGGTAAGCCAAAGAACACAACCTTGTATGGCTTTTGTGGATGTTTATTTATCAGATAGGTTTATCCTTTGTTTGTTTGCGTTCTTTAATTCTGAGGTTAAAGAGTCTATTCAGACTCTGTTTTGCTTTATTTTGCACTTTGGATTAATAGTTTGGGACTCGCTAAACTCAGGTAGGTGTTCCATGGGAAATAGTTATTATGGTAAATTTACCCAGTTGATCTGCACACCCCCGGGAGGGCTGCTCGAGCATGCTCTGCGGGAACCCCCCACTTAAATCTTAGTGATTCTAGTTGTTTACTAATCTGAACCTCATTGAGTATAGTTTGTCTTACTGAACTTTGAGGTTGCAAGACCATAATTACTCTCGTTTATAGTAGCCATATGAATTAATATGGTTCTTTCTCCTGTTGTGGTTTTATTATTCATTCGTGCAACGCACAACAAGCAGAGAGTTTGAATAATATTTGTAATCATCCACAAATACAGGTTGTTGGTTGCCTTATTGAGCACGATAAGAAGATATTAATGTGCAGGCGGAAAATTCAACCATCGTACGGCCTTTGGTATGTGCCTGCCAACAAAGTTTAGTGAGGCAAAAGGAGGGTTCACTCACCTCCCTAAGAAAGTCCTTTTTTTTAAAATTCCCAATATCCAGAAATGTAGAAAGTGGTGAAGTACTTCAAACTCCAGTATTGTGAGTTTATCTTCAAATATTGTTGTACTGGTAGGACGCTGCCCGCTGGCTACATGGAAATTGGTGAATCTGCTGCAGAAGGAGCAATTAGGGAAACTCTAGAAGAGGCAAATGCAGAAGTAGAGGTTCAGTCACCTTTTGCTCAATTAGACATCCCTCTTATAGGCCAAGTGAGTATAAACATCTTGAAGATGACAAGTACTTTCTATGAATTGAGACAGATATTGATGACACTTATTCGTTGTGTTGCAGACGTACATGATTTTTTTGGCGAAGCTGAAAACTCCCCACTTTTCACCAGGTCCAGAATCATCAGAATGTCGGCTTTATGAACTTGATGATATTCCTTTTGATTCTTTAGCATTTTCATCAATGCTGGTGACCTTGAAGCTGGTATGTTTATGTTACAAGGTTAAATATTTACTCAATAGAAAAAATACGCGCGCGCACACACACATGTATGTATAAAGATAATATTTTCTTCATTTGCTTGCTTTCTCTAATTTTCTTATTTCATATGATTGTAGTACATTGAAGATATTAAAGTTGGAAGGCCGAAGTTTCATTATGGCATCATTAACAAGAGGTATTCTGGTCAGCCTATATGGTAGTTTTCTCTCTGCTATATAGATCCATTATGAAGCTTAAGTAGTCTGTTGAGCAAATTAGATAAGTCCTATTTGAACGTGTATGACAAACAAAACAGAGAGCATTGTTAGTTTACACAAGCATTTATAGCTACACCAAAAACATGAAATGTCGTTCATTTGAAGACGAAACTAATAGGAGAAATCACAAACTGTAAGTCTTCCTTTCATCAGCGGTAAGTGGTACTGTAACTTTTTCTTTCTTATATTTCATTTCTAGAGCGTTAGAATTTTGTCTTCTGGTTATTAGCAAGCAGTGAATTGGTTGAATCGGTTATACTCAACCATGTTGTCTTTCAATAACCTTTGATTTGGAAAAGAAAGAGATCCACTAATGGTAACTTGATTAACACCACCTCTATGAGTATGCTCTGCACTGGTGGTGGTTGTGCATTTTTTTGTAATGCTTACTTTTCAACTAAAATCTCTCTCCTTGCCCTTCATATTAATTTCTGTGACATTTCAATCTATTTTGTCTGTTTGGCATTTCTTTGCAAGACATCAACTCAATTCTAAGCTGACCGAATTTGATCCCCTCTTACTCCTAATCTTTGGCGAAAGCTTAAATTAGTGTAGAATAGTTTGCTGTCCCCTCGTACTCCCCCGTTTTTTCGTATTTTTTAACGTTAAGTTATTTGTCCACTTTTGATGCTTGACTTCTAGGTTTGAGCACTTGCTGAAAACTAAACTGTTTTAGACCTAAACATTAGACCTGGAAAATTCTTTCTGGAAATTGTTGCTTGAGACTACTCTACTTTGGTGTAATATAATATCTCACTATAGCCTATTTTGGTGTGTACTAGTCTTAGCCATGTCAAGAAAATCCAATTTGTTGGAGTTAGTTCATAAGTCAATGGTAAAGTGCAAGCTCTTTGATGGATGCAAACAATCCAAGAGCTTGTCTTTAAGTTGCATTTCTTTATCTTTTTTCCTTCCTAATGTGTGAGATCTTGTTTCCAGGCCTGGTACAAGCCCTTCTGAAATCCATGCCTACACTCTGGATTATCATATGCAATCCTAACAAGCATGTAAGTTCTTTTCCAGGTCACTTTCACCTAAGAAAGTAGACCAGATGATGGGGTGATGTGAAACAGTTAATTCTGACTATTTATCCCCCACAATAGACTCAACAGTGCTGATGCATTCTGATCTTCGTCCAGATAGGAAGAGTTTCCGGTGCTCTCGCTCAATGAAAGCATCTGGAAATGAATTTCTTTCATCATAGATCTATTGTTGTGTTGATATTTCCATTCTTTTAATCATCTTCTAAAAAGTCTCCCTGGTTTGAGTAGTACAAATGGTCTTTCTTGAGTTGTGAGGTGTGCAGACTGAACCTTATTACCATTTTTTGATCGCTTTCTTAATTAAGCAGCGATATAAAACTAGTAGAAAAACATGTTTGTTAGCTGTTAATCACATGATCTAACACGTGATACGTGTATTGTTGTTCCACTTCGAATTCGTCGTAAGATAATACGTCAATAGTGGCAAAATTAATACACAGATTATTAAGCAACGAAAACTGTATTATCGATGAAGAATGACATGTCTTATAGTTTTACTAAATACGCCTAACCAAACAGTCCTTTATTATTTTAACCAATTTAATCTGGATTTGACTTAGATAAGAATAGTGGCCAATTTTGGGCCGGATAATGTCCAGAAATTCCAAAGAAAAACAAAACAAAGAGAAATGAAAAGAACATGAAACAAGAACGGATTTGGAATTATTCAAAAGTTATATCATAGCGTGACGATTATCCAAGATCATGTGAGGAGATAATACTCAATTTTCATAGCTAGTTGAGCAAAGAAAAAGTTCAAATATGAATTTGGCTCTGATACCATATAAATCATATAGAAATTGAGTCAATTTTATCTTAAAAGTAAGCTAATGAGATGAAAAATTAGTGAGAAAATCACGCTCTATGGCCCTCTAAAATTTTTATTAGCTCATGTTCCTACTGAACCGAAATAGCTATTAGGTTCTATTTATTGACAAGTTGTAACCAATATCAATGTATAAATTTTCAAGATTTTTCTTCTCTTAGACTCCCTAAGTAACAATTTTTCACTACCCAGAATATATTTTCCTTCCCAATACCTTTTAGTTCTCTCTCTCTCTCTCTCTCTCTCTCTCTCTCTCTTTAATTTGCATTTATATTTTATTTATTAATTTTGGTTACTTAGCATTAGCAAATGGTTTTTACAAAGATACTTGTGGAAACAAGTAATTTGACAGTGTATATACATTCGTCACCACGCATATACGTCGCTACACATGTAATTCACATAGCACATAGCTCAAAGGTTCCTAGTTCCATCAAATCAAGATTAGACCCAACACTTACCTCACTCCGCAATCTAACTCAAAGTTCAGCCACGACCTTGCCTTTCGAACAAGCATCCAAACGAACCAAATCTAGCAAATTATTAACCAAACGATTCAAAATAGGCCTTAGAAACTACCCACGAATGAAAGAGGTTCAATTTAGATCATTATTGAAAAAGTCAACAAAAGGGTCCACTTGGCCAATACCCGAGGTTCGGACCAAAACCCGATCACCCATTCACCCCCGAGCTCGGTCATGCAATTCAGTTCGAAATCCGACCTTAATTTGAGGTCTAAATCTCAATTTTACAAAAATTTCTAATTCTACCCAAATCCCTAATATCTACCATGAAAATTCTAGGTTTGATGTCGAAATCTTATGAAATGTAATGGGTAATTGAAGGGAAATAGATTAAAGTCATTTATCAGTGTATTTAGGGAGAAAATCTCTTGGAAAAATCGCCTCTAGGGTGTTTAGGGTTGAGAATTTGAAAGAAATGAGCTAAATCCCGTTTTTCCCTCTTTTACCCAGCTGCAATTATCGCAATTGCGACACATAGTTCGCAATTGCGATGATCACAAAAGCGATCAACCCTTTCGCAAATGCGAAAGAGTCACTGAGCCTGATATCATCGCAAATGCGAACCAAGGCTGACGCAACTGCGAACAATTGACTCGCAAATGCGACTCTACCTCAGTCTTCCAATAGTTTGCAAATGTGAACCTGCCCCCCTTCGCATCTGCGGACTTCACTTCGCAAAAGCGAAGCTGACCCAGTCCCACCATCTTTGCATATTCGAGCCTGACCTCGCATTTGCGATCAGGTCCTCGCAAATGCGAGATCTGTAGACCTGATGCACCAGAACTGTTTTGAGTTCAAAAATCACTCCATAGCCTATCCGAAACACACCCGTGCCCCTCTGGCTCCAAACCAAACATGCACACAAGAGTAATAACATTATAAGAATTTGCTCGCGAGATCAAAATACTAAAATAACACCTAGAACTATGAATCGGACATCAAAACAAATAAAATTTTCAAAGAAACTTAAGAACATGAAATTTCTCAACCGAACATCGTCCGAATCGTGTCAAATTAACTCCGTTTTGCACCAAATTTGACAGATAAGTCATAAATACTGATATAAATTTGGACATGCATAGTTTCATCAATAACTTCTTCACTGTTGGATTCAATCTCATCGGATAATACCTCCCTTAACTCGTCAATCTTTATATGCCCAATTTTATTTTTATCGAAAAATTTCAAATGCCTTCTTCAAGTGCTCATCATTGCCCATCTTCCTAAGGTGAGCTGAGCTGTTAGTTAAAAAAAATGAAGAAACACAATAATTTTGCTTCTTCTTCTTATTTTGTACAAAGGTTTGGTTCTTATTCTTCTTATTTTTGTTGATGTGATTGTTTCTTCCTCATCATCTTCTTTTTCTTCTTCTTTTTTTTTTTGTCCTAATGGTATTTTATAGGTAAAGATATTTTGAAGTTGGTATCGATGATGAGTTAAATTTAATGGTGGTTGGAAGATACAATGTAATTTCATATAAAAGTTTCATATACACACTGTATAAAAGTTGTATATGCACTGTTATATGTATATATATTCTATATAATAATGTTATGATATAAATAATATATAGACTGTTATACAATATATAAAGATTATATATATGCTATTATATTGTATAAATTTTGTATATACAATGATCCTGTATTTTTCAGTGTATATTATTAAAATTATATATAGACTAATATACAATATATAAAAATTATATATACACTATTACATTGTAGATTTTGTATATTAAGTGTATCCTATATTTTTCAGTGCACCCCTAATGTATTAGTGTATCCTGAGCGTCTTGGTGTATCCAAAGTATATATACTATTCTACTATGTATAAAAAGTGTATATACTATTCTACATTGTATGAAAAAAATATATATTATTTTATGATATATAAAAAGTATATATACACCTTTTTTGTGATGACCCGATAGGTCGTTTTGAGATTCAACTTCTATTTTCTTGTTTCGAGACCTTGATTAGCTCCGTTTATCGTTTCTCGATTTGCGTGCACAGTTGGTGTCCTAATCCAGCAATTCTTTATGTGAAAAATTGAAGAAAATGTGAATTTTTGCCTTAAAAATGATTTGAATCGACTACAGTCAATATTTTTTGCAAACACACTTAGATCGGTATTTTGGCGATCTCGGTGGGTCCGTATCATGATTTCATACTTAGGCGTATTCCCGGAAATTGATTCGGAAGTCCGTAACTTATTTTGACTCATTCTGCCAGAAATTAGCATTTTTGGAAGTTGAAGAATTACAAGGTTTGACCAAAAGTTGACTTCTTAGCTAACGGGTTTGGATTTTGATGTTGAAACTTGGAATAGTTCCTTTTGCTCTTTGAAACTTGTCTGCAATATTTGGTTCAATTCGGAATTGATTTGACATGATTCGGATACTTAAATGTGATCTAGTGTTCTTGAGTTCCACTTTGAAATTTCATTTTTGAGGATTGACTCGTAGATTTAGAGGTTATTTTGGTGATTTGATTGCGTGAGCAAGTTCATATGATGTTATCACACTTGTGTGCATGTTTGGTTTGGAACCTGAGGGGCTTAGGTGAGATTCAGACTTTTCAGATGAGTTTTTCTAATGAGGAGTCTGCTGGTGCAATACCATCTCTATTGTAGATCTTGTCATTGCAAGGTCTAGCTTGCAATTGCGAGCCTCGCTTTTGCAAAGAAATGTTTGCGTTTGCGAGCATGGCCTAGGCTGGGTTAATCTTGCATTTACGAGAAATCGTTTGCATTTGCGAACTATGGAACTTCACATTTGCGAAGGATGTGGTCGCAATTGTGATCACAGACCACTAGAGTATTGCTTCGCATTTGCGAAGTTATTGGTCACATTTGCAATGGTTGTGGTTTCGTATTTGCGACCTAAATGTCGCATTTGCGACTTTTGCTCTTGTGTGATAGGGTTCGCATTTTGCGACCTTGTCTCGCATTTGCGAACAAGACATCGGATTTGCGACCTCCACATCAGGGTAAAGAGGAAAAAAACGGGACTTAGCTAATTTCTCACAATCTCTCAACCATAAACACCCTAGAGACAATTTTTCAAGAGACTTTTCTTCCTAAATTCATTGGTAAGTAACTTTAATCCATTTCTTTTCAATTATCCATTACATTATATGAGATTTCAACATTAAATTTAAAATTTTCATGGTAGAAATTAGGGATTTGGGTAGAACTAGAATTTTTGTAAAATTGCAATTTAGACCTAGAATTGAGGTCGAATTTCGAAACAAATCACATAACCAGGCTCGGGGGTAAATGGGTAATCGAGTTTTGGTCCGAATCTTGATTTTAACCAAGCTGGCCCGGGGTTGACTTTTGTTGACTCATTAATTAATAATCTAAATTGAACCTCTTTCACTTGTGGGTAGTTTCTAAAGCTTATTTTGAATCATTTGGTCAATAATTTGCTAGACTTGATTGGTCTGGAGGCTTGTTCGAAAGGCAAGGCCGTGGTGGATAGATTGTTTGACTTGCGGAGTGAGGTAAGTAGTGGGTCTAACCTTGATTTGAGAGAATTAGGAACACTTGGACTACAAGTTATGTGAATTACGTGTGAAACTGCACATATGCGAGGTGACGAATGTATATGCGCCGTTGTGTTACTTGCTTCCATGTTTTCGTTACTTTATATTATATCTTGTTACATGCCTTAATTGCTACATGATTATTTGACTTCAATGCAATAATTGTTACTTGTTATTTAGTTATCCTTGTATTGAATTGTCCATCCCTTCCAAAAAATCCATGCTTATTTGCTATTTGACTCTAATTGCTTTTCTTGCATATCTAAATTGCCCTATATCTTGCTTGTTTTATCATTTTGTAACATTTGTTGCCTTCAATAATGTAGTTTCATTTGTATGAGTTGTTAATTGGTAGATATCATGGAGTTGGTAAAGTTGAGACATTCGAGTTGTTAGAGATTCTTTGATTATCATGTTATTCTCAATTGCTTCGTACATTTACTCTCTTGATGTAGAACTTCTTGTACATTTTGGTTTTTGAATTGCTATTGTCGATTGAAATTGTTTGGGGAGCGGGTTGCACGCCGCAACGGAAATTAAAAATTAATAAATTGAAATGGCGAAATAAGGACAGATTATGATATTGACAGATAATGATATGGTGGGATCGGGTTGCACGCCGCAACAGATTGTATAAAGTTATATTTGGTTGAATTGTATTTGCCTTGTTATTGGAGATGAGTTTATATGACTCGTTATTCTAGGCTCTCTGGTAATTGGATTTTGAGTTCGTTGTTATGAATTAACTACTTCTTTTCCATTCCTGTCTTTTTTGTTGTTGTTGTTGTTGTTATTGTTGTTGTTATTATTATTATTATTATTATTATTGTTATTATTTATTATTATTATTATTAAAATTATTATTATTATTATTATTATTATTATTATTATTATTATTATTGCGTACGTATTTTTGTAAGTGACCCGCCTTAGCCCCGTCATTACTTTGTTGAGGTTAGGATCAACACTTACAGAGTACAGAGGATCGGTTGTACTCATACTACACTCTGCACTTCTTGTGCAGATACCAGAGTTGGTCCCAGTTGCGCTGAGTGAGGTTTGTTCGGATCTAGTTATCTGTGGAGACTTGAGGTATAACTGCATGGCATCTGCAGCCCGAGAGTCCCTCTCTACATCATTCGAGCTGTTTAATTGATTCAGATAGTTATGTTTATTTTAGACCATTATCTGTTGTATTTTAGACGCTCATGTATTCATGACACCAGATTTGAGATTGTATATGGATTTCACCGTTTATTAGTTTATCACTGTATTTCAGACTATTTAATTTTATTACTGTCATTTAATTTGGAAATTGTTAAAAATGGTTAATGGATTTAGATAACGTTGTCTTGCCTAGCAATTGAAATGTTAGGCGCCATCACGGTCCTGAGGGTGGGAATTTCGGGTCGTGACAAGTTGGTTTCATAGCAGTAGGTTGCCTAGGTCTCACGAGTCATGAGCAAGCTTGTTTGAGTCTGGAGGATCGGTACGGAGACGTCTGTACTTATCTTTAGAGGCTATAAGGCTTTAGGAAAATTTCACTTCTTTCTTTCTCTATCGTGCGGTTTATTTTCATTGTTGAAGTTTTAACCATTCTACTATTATTCTCTCGCAAATAGTGAGAACTCGCCCGACGTCTACAGCCGGGCAGGAGCCATAGCCCCCTGTTGCATCCACTATCAGGGGTAGGGGCCAGGGCCAAGGCATATGTAAAGCTCAGCCTAGAGCACGAGCAGCAGCAGCACTCACGGTGGAGCCTCAGCCTGACCATGAGGAGGAGATCCCAGTTCAGCCCACACCAGTTGGACATGCTCAGGTCCCAGAGGGATTCATCGCCAATCCCGTACTTCAAGACGCTCTAGTTGGATTCATGAAGAGTGTGGCTCAGACCGGAGCATTTTCTATGGAACCGGCCGTCTCTTAGGCTGGGGGAAGAGCACGAGTCCCGCCACTCACACTCTGGAGCAGATTGCTCCCCTATATCAGACTCCGGCAGCTCTAGTAGTTGGAGTAGTTCAGCCCGTAGTTGCTACACATCCGGAGAAGAGGCCACCGATGTCCTCTGAGGGATTGATGAGGTTGGACAAAACCAAGCTCTTTCATGTTCATTATAGCAGTGTACCTTCTGAGGACTCACATGAGTACTTGAACCATTTCCACGAGGTGTTGCGCAATATGGGTATTATTGAGACCAATGGGGTCGACTTTGTAGTGTTCCAGATGACCGGCTCTGCCAAGAAGTGGTGGCAGGATTTTGAGTGAAGCAGACCGATCGGTTCACCTTCACTTACCTGGGATCAGTTTTCGCAGTTATTTCTAGAGAAGTTTAGTCCATTCACTTTGAGAGAGGAGTACCGTAAGCAGTTTGAGCATCTTCAGTAGGGTGGTATGACCGTCACCCAGTATGAGACCAAATTTGTGGACCTTGCCCGTCATGCAGCTATGTTGATTCCTATAGATAGGAAGAGGGTGAGGAGGTTTATTGACGGTCTTACCTTCGGCATCAGACTTCAGATGGCCAAGGATACAGGGGATGGTATTTCCTTCTAGAGGACCGTCGAGATTGCTAGACGGATCGAGATGATTCATGGTCAGGATAGAGGGTCGATATGTGAGAAGAGGCCCTGTCATTTCGATGGTTTCAATGGTGCCTCATCTGGAGGTAGGGGTTCTTTTGGTAGAGGCCATCCTCCTACGCCGGTTCATTCAGCTCTTCAGGTAGCCCGCAGTGCTTCGGGCGGTCATGGTTCTTATGGGTCTTGTCCTGAGCTGCCAGCATTCAGTGCACATTCAGCTCCTATCAGTGCACCACAGCTTCAGAGTTACTATAATGGCTATCGGGGCCGCCAATGTCAGTCTCAGCTTCAGCAGCCTCAACACCGAGAGAGTGCTTTGAGTGTGGGGGCATAGGTCACATCAGGAGGTATTTCCATAGATTGTTGAGCAGCAGATCCTCAGTAAGGTTCTCGTGTCATCGTGCCGGCACTGGTTGCTCCACCGCCCGCACAGCCAGCTCGAGGTGGTGGTCAGATTGTTAGAGGTGGAGGCCATCTAGCTAGGGGTCGCCTGAGGGGGGGAGTTCAGAGTGATGGAGCCCAACCCTGTTTTTATGCATTCCCAACTAGACTTGAGGCAGAGTCATCTAACGCCGTCATCACATGTATTTTTCGGTTTGCCATAGAGATGCTTTAGTTCTATTTGATCCGGACTCTACTTATTCCTACATGTCATCTTATTTTGCTACATATATGATTGTGACTCGTGATTCTTTGAGTGCTCCTATATATATGTCCACGCCTGTAGGAGATTCTATTGTTGTAGATCGCGTTTATCGCTTGTGTATGGTATCTATCGGGAGCATTAAGACTAGTGTAGATCTCCTACTTCTTGATATGGTGGACTTTGATGTTATCCTGGGCATGGATTGGCTGTCACCTTATCATGCATGCTATATTGTAGTGTCATGCTAAGACGATGACCTTAGCCATGCCGGGGTTGCCCGACTAAAGTGGAGGAGGACTATTGGCCATTCTACCAGCAAGGTTGTTTCTTATGTGAAGGCTCGACACATAGTCGAGAAGGGATGTCTAGAATATTTGGCCTATGTTCGGGATTCTAGTGCGGAGGTTCTTTCCATGGATTCAGTGCCTGTTGTGTGTGAGTTTCCAGAGGTATTTCCTGCAGAGCTGCCAGGGATGCCACCCAACAGGGATATTGATTTTTGTATTGACTTGGCTCCAGGCACTCAGCCCATTTCTATTCCACCATACCGTATGGTGCCACCTAAGTTGAAGAAACTGAAGGAGTAGTTGCAGGATTTACTTGATAAAGGGTTCATTAGACCTAGTGTCTCGCCCTGGGGTGCGCCGGTGTTATTTTTGAAGAAGAAGGATGGTTCGATGAGGATGTGTATAGATTATCGGCAGTTGAACAAAGTGACTATCAAGAACAAGTATCCATTGCCGAGGATTGATGATTTATTTGATCAGCTTTAGGGTGCCAAAGTGTTTTCACTGATTGATCGATCTGGCTACTATCAGTTGAAGATTAGGGCATCAGATGTCCCTAAGACGACTTTCTGGAGTCGGTATGGGCATTATGAGTTCCTAGTGATGTCATTTGGGTTGACAAATGCTGCAGCAACATTCATGGATTGGACGAACAGGGTATTAAGCCTATTTGGATTCTTTTGTGATCGTATTCATTGATGATATATTGATCTACCCTCACAGTCGAGAGGAGCATGGGCAGCATCTTCAAGTGGTACTTCAGACCCTGAGGGATAGTCAGTTGTGTGCCAAGTTTTCAAAGTGTGAGTTTTGGTTGGACTCAATCGCCTTTTTGGGACATGTCGTATCTGCAGAGGGCATTAAAGTTGATCCTAAGAAGATTGAGGCAGTTCAAAACTGGCATAGACCTACTTCAACTACAGAGATTCGGAGCTTCCTGGTTTGGCGGGGTATTATCGCCAGTTTGTGGAGGGGTTTTCATCCATAGTAGCCCCATTGACCCAGAAGGGTGCTCTATTTAAGTGGTCCGACGAGTGTGAGTTGAGCTTTCAGAAGCTCATGACTGATTTGACTACAATGCTAGTGTTGGTGTTGCCCACAGGTTCAGGATCCTACACGGTGTATTGTGATGCATCACGTATTGGGCTCCGTGCAGTATTGATGCAGGATGGCAGAGTGATTGCATATGCGTCGCGCAGATGAAGGTTCACGAGAAGAATTACCCTGTTCATGACTTGGAGTTAGCAACCATTGTTCATGCATTGAAGATTTGGAGACATTACCTCTACGACATGTCATGTGAGGTATTTACGGATTATCGGAGTCTACAGTATTTGTTCAAGCAAAAGGATCTCAATTTGAGGCAGCGGAGGTGGTTTGAGCTGTTAAAAGACTATAAAATTACCATTTTGTATCATCCTGGGAAGGCCAATGTGGTGGTTGATGCCTTGAGTAGAAAGGCGGTGAGTATGGGTAGCCTTGTGTATATCCCAGTTAGTGAGAGACCGCTAGCATCATATGTTCAGGCCTTAGCCAATCAGTTCGTGAGGTTAGATGTTTTGGAGCCTAGTCGGTTTCTTACTTGCACCGTTTCTCGATCTTTTTTGTATGAGTGCATTAGAGAGCGTGAGTATGACGACCCTCATTTGCTTGTCCTTAAGGACACAATGCGGCACAGTGATGCCAAGTAGGTTACCATTGGAGATGATTGGGTTTTGTGGATGCAGGGTCAGATTTATGTACCCACTGTGGATGGGCTTTGTGAGTTTATTCTTGAGGAGGCCCACAGTTCGTGGTATTCCATCCATCTAGGTGCCACCAAGATGTATCAAGATTTGAGGCAGCATTATTGGTGGAGAAGGATAAAGAAAGATATAGTTGCACATGTAGTTCGGTGTTTAAATTGCCAGCAGGTGAATTTCGAGCATCAGAGGCCTGGTGGTTTGCTTCAGAGGCTTGAGATTCCTGTGTGGACGTGAGAGCATATTACCATGGATTTTGTTGTTGGGCTCCCATGGACTCAGAAGAAATTTAATGCCGTATAGGTGATTATGGATAGGTTGACCAAGTCGGCACACTTCATTCCAATAGCAGTTACCTATTCTTCAGAGTGATTGGTTGAGATCTACATCCGCGAGATTGTTCGTTTGCACAATGTGCTGGTGTCCATCATTTCTGATCAGGGCACGCAGTTGACATCGCATTTTTAGAGGGCCGTGCAGCGTGCGTTAGGCACGCGGGTTGAGTTGAGTGCAGCAGTTCACCCCTAGACGGGCGGACATTCCGAGAGCACCATTCAGATATTGGAGGATATGCTTCGCGTCTGTGTTATGGATTTCGGGGATTTCTTGGATCAGTTCTTGTCACTTGCGGAGTTTGCCTACAACAGTAACTACCAATCGAGTATTTAGATGGCTCCCTATGAGGCACTATATGAGAGGCGGTGCCGTTCGCCAGTTGGTTGGTTTGAGCTGGGAGAGGCTCGGTTGTTGGGTACCGATTGTTTAGGATGCCTTGGAAAAGGTCAAGATGATTCAGGATCGACTTCGCACAGCTCATTCTAGGCAAAAGAGTTATGCGAATCATAGAGTTCGTGATGTTGCATTCATGATTAGAGAGAGGGTTTTGCTCTGGGTTTCACCCATGAAGGGTGTGATGAGGTTCGGAAAGAAGGGCAAGTTGAGCCCTCGGTATATCAGATCTTTTGAGATTCTTGAGAGAGTGGGTGATGTGGCCTACAAGCTTGCATTGCCACCTAGCTTATAAGAAGTCCATCCGGTGTTTCATGTGTCCATGCTCCAGATGTATCACGGTGATTCTCAGTCCAATTGGATAAGGATTTGACTTATGAGGAGGAGCCGATGGCCATTCTAGCCCAGCATGTCCGGAAATTGAGGTCTAAGAGTTATCCTTCAGTTTGAGTGCAGTGGAGAGGTCAACCGATCGAGGAAGCTACGTGAGAGTCCAAGTCCGATATGTGGAGTAGATACCCACACCTTTTCACCAGTCTAGGTACTTTTCTATGTCCGTTCGAGGACGAACATTTATTTTAGAGGTGGAGAATGTGATGACCTGATAGATCATTTTGAGATTTAGCCTCTATTTTTGTGTTCTGAGACCTCGATTAGCTCCATTTAGCATTTCTCGATTTGTGTGCAAAGTCCATGACCTATTCCAAAAAATCTTTTTATGAAAATTGAAGAAAATGTGAATTTTTACCTTAAAATGGTTTGAGTTGACAATGGTCGATATTTTTTGCATACGGATCCGGATATGTATTTTGACTATCCCGGTGGGTCCGTATCATGATTTGAGATTTGGGCGTGTGCCCGGAATTGAATTCGGAAGTCCGTAAATTATTTTGACTCATTTTTCCAAAAACTAGCATTTTTGAAAGTTGAAGAATTACAAGGGTTGACCAAAAGTTGGCTTCTTAGCTAACAGGTGCATATTTTGATGTTGAAACTTGGAATAGTTCCATATTGCTATTTGAAACTTGTTTGTAAAATTTGGTTCAATTTAGAATTGATTTGACATGATTTGGACGCTTAAATGTGATTATAGTGTTCTTGAGTTCCACTTTGAAATTTCATTTGTTTTGAGGATTGATTCATAGATTTAGAGGTTATTTTGGTGATTTGATTTGCGAGCAAGTTCGTATGATGTTATTACACTTGTGTGCATGTTTGGTTTGGAGTCCGAGGGGCTCAGGTGAGTTTCGGACATGTTTCGGATGAGTTTTGCTGATGAGGAGTCTGCTGGTGCAATACAAGTTCTTGTGCTCTATTTAGATCTTGCAATTGCGAGCCTCACTTTTTCGAAGAAATGTTCGCATTTGCGAGTATGGGCTGGGCTGGGTGAATCTGGCATGTGCGAGAAATCATTCGCATTTGCAAACTGTGGAACTTCACATTTGCGAAGGATGTGATCGCAATTGTGATCACTGACCAATAGAGTATTGCTTCGCATTTGCGAAGTTATTAGTTGCATTTGCGATGGTTGTGGGTTCGCACTTGCGACCTAAATGTCATATTTGTGACTTTTGCTCTTCTGTGACAGGGTTCTCATTTGCGACCCTTGTCTCGCATTTGTGATGTTCACAATTGCGAACAAGACTTTCCAATTGCGACATCCATAGCTGGGTAAAGAGGGAAAAAACTAGCTTAGCTCATTTTCACAATCTCTCAATCCTAAACATCCTAGAGGCGATTTTCCAAGAGACTTTTCTTCCTAAATTCATTGGTAAGTGACTTTAATCCATTTCTTTTCAATTACCCATTACATTTCATGAGATTTCAACATCAAATTTAGGATTATCATGGTAGAAATTAAGGATTTTTGTAAAATTGAGATTTAGACCTCGAATTGAGATCGAATTTCAAAACAAATCACATAACTGGGCTCGAGGGTGAAGGGGTAATAAGGTTTTGGTCCGAATCTCGATTTTGACCAAGTGAGCCTGGGGTTGACTTTTGTTGACTTTTTCAAAAATGATCTAAATTGAACCTCTTTCACTTGTGGGTGGTTTCTAAAGCTTATTTTGAATCATTTGGTCAATAATTTGCTAGATTAGGTTGGTTTGGAAGTTTGTTTGAAAGGCAAGGCCGTGGTGGATTGATTGCTTGAGTTGTGGAGTGAGGTAATTGTTGGGTCTAACCTTGATTTTAGGGAATTAGGAACCCTTGATCTACATGTTATGTGAATTACATGTGAAATGGCGTATATGCGAGGTGACGAGTGTATATGCGCTGTTGTGTTACTTGCTTTCATGTTTTCGTTACATCATAGTGTATCTTGTTATATGCCTTAATGCGACATGCTTATTTGACTTCTATGCCATAATTGCTACTTGTCATTTAGTTATCCTTGTATTAAATTGTCCATTCCTTCCAAAATTCCATGCTTATTTGCTACTTGTCTCTAGTTGCTTTTCTTTCCTATCTAAATTGTCCTATATCTTGTTTGTCTTATAGTTTGTAACATTTGTTGCCTTCAATAATGTAGTTTCATTTGTATGAGTTGTTAATTGGTAGATATTGTGGAGTTGGTAAAGTTGAGACATTTGAGTTGTTAGAGATTATTTGATTATCATGTTATTCTCCATTGCTTCATATATTTACTCTCTTGATGTAGAACTTCTTGTACATTTTGGTTGTTGAATTATTATTGTTGATTGAAATTGTTTGGTGAGCGGGTTGCACACCGCAACAGAAATTGAAAGGTAATGAATTAAAATGGCGGAATAAGGACGAATTATGGTATTGATAGATGATAATTTGGTGGGATCGGATTGCGCGCCGCAACAAATTGTATAAAGTTATATTTATTTGTGGCTGTTGGATTTGCCTCGGTATTTGAGATGAGTTTATATGATTTGTTATTCTGGGATCTCTAGTTGTTGGATTTTGAGTTCATTGTTATGAATTAACTGCTTTATTTCCACTCCTATCTTTTCTGTATTTATTATTAAAGCGTACAAGTTATTGTAAGTGACCCGCCTTAGCCTCGTCATTACTTCGTCGAGGTTAGGCTCGGTACTTACAAAGCACATGGGGTAGGTTGTACTCATACTACACTTTGTACTTCTTGTGCAGATACCGGAGTTGGTCTCAGCTGCGCTGAGTGAGATTTGCTCGGATCTAACTATAAGTGGAGACTTGAGGTATAGCTGCATGATGTCCGCAGCCCTAAAGTCCCCTTCTACATCATTTTAGCTGTTTAATTGATTCAGACAGTTATGTGTATTTCAGATCATTATTTGTAGTACTCTAGACGCTCATTTATTCGTGACACTAGATCTGGGATTGTATTTGGATTTCGTCGTTTATTAGTTTTTCACTGTATTTCAGACTATTCAGTGTTATTATTGTCATTTAATTTTGAAATTGTTAAAATGGTTAATAGATATAGCTAAACTTGGCCTTCCTAGCAAGTGAAATGTTACACGCCATCACTGTCCAGAGGGTGAAAATTCTGGGTCGTGACTTTTTTCTTCTTGTATCATGAGTATTTTTGCTTATGCAATATCATATTTTTTTAGATTAGATCAAAAGTTTTGGGTTCTTAGTAAAATATAAAAATGAGGAAAAATTACGCGACATATCAAATATTTAAACTGTATTTACCATTCGTAGCTATACTTTCAGCAAATTAACCATTCGTAATTATATTTGAATTTTATAGCAAATCCATAAAATAAGAGATTAAGTGTCTTGAATTGAAACAAGGGAGCAACAAGCTCTTGTAGCTTAGTTGGTTAGAGTGCCCGCTTAGTTAGCAGAGGTTTTGAGTTCGACTTTCAACAAGAACATTTTATTTTTCTGTATTCTATATCTCGCCTTAGTTGTATTCGCTGCGTGAACTAGTACAGTCGATACATGTTGTATCCTTTTATACACCCCTGTATATAGTCGATACAGTTGTATCCTTTGTATATACCCTTGTATTTTACCTTGGTTACAGTTGATACATATTGTACTCATTGCATGAATGAATACAATTGCGCGAAGGAATACAGTTGATACATATTGTATTCATTGCACAAACAAATACAATTAACATAGGTTGTATTCGTTGCGCGTTTGAATACAAGTGATATAAATTAGTAACAATTAAATAGTAGCTACGAATGATAATTAGACAAATTATAGCTATTAGGCTTTAAATAATAGTAGTTTTTAAAAATTTCTCATAAAAAATTATTATTTGTTTGTAATAGGAAGGAGACTGATGGTTGCAGATAATCAATGGTTAAGTTTGATTGATATTTGGGGTTGAAAGAGTGTGTTTGAATGATGATTTCACTGGGTTTGAAGGGTTTTTGGAGGATTTGGTGGATTTTAAATTTCTGACTATTAATTGTAAGGGGAAAAGAAGATTAGGCGACTGTCAGAGGTGGGCTAGTGCTTAGAGGAGTCGAAATCTCCTGTTGGTTTTCTGGTTTCAGTTCCTAGCTCTTGTAATTGATTTTGGGCTATGAATTGCATGATTTATTTTGTAGCGATCGATTGTCATTAGTTTTTTTCCAATGATTTAAAGTGATAATAGCTCAAAATTATTCAAAATTAGAGATAACATTTCATTTCCTTAATTAATATCGGATAGGACAAAGTCAGGCATTGAGTTGGAGTTCAACGATAAAATGATTATCTTGTATCATAGAAATACACTTCAACGACAAAATGGTTATCTTGTATCATAGAAATACAACCGTTCATTCTCATCATGTATGTCCCCTTCTCCTTTTGCCTAGCTCGGCCGTCCCACTCTTAAAAGGAATAACGAAAAAATAAAAATTATCTTGTTATAAAACTTATGTTTATTATGGATGTCCATGCAAATGAAAAAGTGACTACTTGTATTAACAAGTGTTACATAAGTGTCATCTCTTGGATAAGTACGGCGAGTAAAGTGGTCAAATGTGATGAGCCGACGTGTCATTTTGAGATTTAGCCTTCATTTTATGTTTCGAGACCTTGATTAATTCCGTTTAGTGTGTCTTGATTTACGTGCTCAGTTCGTGTCTTTTCCGAAAAGCTTTTATGTGAAAAATTTAAAAAAATACGAATTTTTGTCTTTAAAATGATTTGAGTTGACTATGGTTAACATTTTGTGTAAACGGACCCATATCAGTGTTTTAACGGTCCTAGTGAATCCGTATCGTGATTTTGGACATGGGCGTATGCTCTGAATCAAATTCAGAAGTCCCTAACTTGTTTTGACTCATTTTGCCGAAAACTAGCATTTTTGAAAGTTGAAGAATTACTAATTTTGACCGCAAGTTGACTTCTTAGCTAACAGGTTCGGATTTTGACGTTAAAACATGGAATAGTTTCGTATTGCTATTTGAAACTTGTCTACCAAATTTGGTCCAATTCGAAATTGATTTGACATGATTCGGACACTTAAACGTGATTGTAGTGTTCTTCAGTTTCACTTTGAAAGTTCATTTGTTTTGAGGATTGATTCGTAGATTTAGATGTTATTTTGGTGATTTGATTGCGCGAGCAAGTTCGTATGATGTTATTGCACTTATGTGCATGTTTGGTTTGGAGCTCGAGGGACTCAGGTGAGTTTCAACCATGTTTCAGATGAGTTTGGCTAAGGCTAGGGCTGTTGGTGCAATGCCATCTCTGGTGAACTATTGTAGATCTCTTAATTTCGAGGTCTGGCTCGCAATTGCGAGCCTCGCTTTTGAGGACAATGATTCACATTTGCGAGCATGGGTTGGCTGTGGTGGACTCGCATTTGCAAGAAAAATGTTTGCATTTGCGGACTAGGCGGTGATCGCAATTGCGATCCAAGAGCCGCATTTGTGACTCAGCAGTTCTTGAGCAGGTTCGCAGTTGCAAAGCAATGGTGCGCAATTACGAAGGTTGGGTGTTCACAATTGCGAACTAAATGACGCAATTGCGACTTCTGTGACTCTGAGACAGGGTTCACATTTGCGACCCCTTTCTCACATCTGCAATGTTTGCAATTGCGACATCCCCAGCTGGGTAAAAAAGGGAAAAATGAGATTTAGCTCATTTCTCACAAACTCTCAACCCTAAGCACCCTAGACGCTGTTTTCCAAGAGATCTTTCTTCCTTAATTCATTGGTAAGTGACATTATCTATTTTTTAAAATAACCCATTACATTTCATGAGATTTTAAAATCAAATTTAGGAATTTCGTGGTAGAAATTAGACATTTGGGTAGAATTAGGTATCTTTTGTAAAATTGAGATTTAGATTTCGAATTGAGGTCGGATTTCGAAACTAATTACAAAATCGGGCTCGGGGGTGAATGAGTAATCGGGTTTTGGTCCGAATATTTGTTTTTGACCAAGCGGTCTCGGGGTTGACTTTTGTTTAATTTTTCAAAGATTATCTAAATTGAACCTTTTTCATTTGTGGGTAGTTTCTAAAGCTTATTTTGAATCATTTAGTCAATAATTTGCTAGATTTGGTTGGTTTAGAGGCTTGTTCGAAAGGCAAGGCCGTGGTTGAGCTTTGAGTTAATTGCGGAGTGAGGTAAGTATTGGGTCTAACCTTGATTTGAGGGAATTAGGGACCCTTGAACTTCTTGTTACGTGCATTATATGAGACACGACGTATATGCGAGGTAATGAGTGTATATGCGCCGTTGTATTACTTGTTTCCATGCTTTCGTTTCTTCATTGTATATCTTGTTACATGCCTTAATTGCTACATGCTTATTTGACTTCCATGCCATATTGCTACTTGCCCTTTAGTATTCCTTGTATTAAATTGTCCATTCCTTCCATAATTCCATGCTTATTTACTACTTGTTTCTATTTGCTCTTTTGCATATCTAAATTGTCTTATGCCTTGTTTGTCTTATAGCATCGTATCATTTATTGCCTCCAATGATGTAGTTTCATTTGTACGGATTGTTAATTTGTAAATACCGTTGAATTGATAAAGTTGAGACCTCCAAGTTGTTCGAGATTCTTTGATATCATGTTATTCTCCGTGGTTCGTACATTTGTTCTCTTGATGTAGAACTTCTTGTAAATCTTGGTTGTTGAATTGGTATTGTTGATTGAAATTGATCGGGGAGCTGGTTGCACGTCCAACGGAAATTGAAAAGTAATGAATTGAAATAGTGAAATAAGGACGGATTATGATATTGATAGATGATGATATGGTAAGATCAGATTGCACGCCGCAACATTGATTAAAATTATATTTGTTTGTGATTGTTGGATTGGCCTCGGTAATCGAGAAGAGCTTGTATGACTGGTTATTCTGGACTCTCTGCTAGTTGGATTTGAGTTTGTTGCTATGAATTAACTGCTTTATTTCCATTGATGTCTTTTTCTTTTATTAATATTACTATTATTATTATTATTATCATCATCATCATTATTATTATTATTATTATTATTATTATTATTATTATTATTATTATTATTATTATTGCGTACAGGTTAATGTAAGTGACCCGCCTTAGCCTCGTCACTACTTCGTCGAGGTTAGGCTCAACACTTACAGAGTACATGAGATCGGTTGTACTCATACTATGGTCTGTATTTCTCTTGCAGATACCAGAGTTGGTTCCGATGTCGTTCAGTAGACAAGCTCAGATCCAGCTATTCAGTGAAGACTTTAGGTATAGCTGCACGACGTCCGTAGCCCTGAAGTCTCCTTCTACTTCATTTTTGCTATTTACTTTGAATCAGACAATTATGTTTCTTTCAGACTTTTATCGGTAGTATTCTAGAAGCTCATGTATTGGCGACACCAGTTCCGGAATTTGTATTTGGATTTTGTCACCTATTAGTTTATTTATCTTGTTTCAGACTATTCAGTTTCTTTATCATCATTTTATTTGAAATCTGTTAAAAATTGTAAATAACTATATCTAACGCTGGCTTCCCTAGCAAGTGAAATGTTAGGTGTCATCACGGTCACGAGGGTGGGAATTTGGGGTCATGACAAGTTGGTATTAAAGTACTAGGTTGCCTAAGTCTCTCGAGTCATGAGCAAGCTTAGTAGAGTCTGGAGGATCAGTACGGAAATGTCTGTACTTATCTTCCAAAGGCTATGGAGTTTAGGAAAAGTTTCACTTCTTTCTTTCTCTATCATGCGATTTCATTCTATCATTGATGATTGAACCATTCTATTCTTTTTCTTTCGTAGATGGCAAGAACACGCATAGCATCAATAGCCGAACAGGTGCCGGAGCCCCATGTAGAAGCTACTATCAGGGCAGAGGTCGAGGCCGGGGTCGAGCAGGCGGCCGAGGCAGAGGCAGAGGCAGAGCTTAGCCTAGAGTCTAGCAGCAGCACCCGCAGTGGAGCCTCAGATTGATCACGAAGAGGAGGTCCAAGCTCAGACTGTACCTATCAGACCAACTCTAGTCTTAGAGGGATTCATAGCCACTCCAGTGCTTTAGGAAACTTTAGTCCGCTTGGTGGGCCTTATGAGAATGCCCAGACTGGTGCATTTTCGGTGGCACCAGCCATCTCTCGGGCAGGGAGAAGAGCACAGGCTCCTGCTACTCACACTCCGAAGTAGGTGGATCCCCTATATCAGACTCCAGCAGCCCAGCAAGTTGGGATGGTTCAGCCGGTTGTTGTGGCACAGGCTGGTGACAAGCCCACTATGTCTTTTGAGGCCTTGTTGAGGTAGGATAAGTTTCCCAAGCTATTTCCTATTCATTTCAGCGGTGCACCTATTGAGGACCCATAGGATTACCTGGACCGTTGCCACGAGGTGTTACGTAACATAGGTATAGTTGAGACCAATAGGGTCAACTTTGTAGTGTTTCAGATGACCGGTTCTGCCAAGAGATGTTGGAGAGATTATATGTTGACCAGACCAGCTGGTTCACCTGCACTTACCTTGGATAAGTTTTCACATCTCTTTCTAGAGAAGTTCATTCCTTTCACTCTGAGAGAGGATTACCACAAGCAGTTTGAGCTTCTTCAATAGGGAAGCATGACTGTCACCCAGTATGAGACTCGATTTGTGGACGTAGCTCGACATGCCATTATTTTATTCCTTACTGAGAGGGAGAGAGTGAGGAGATTCATAGATGGACTTACCTTCAGTATCAGGCAACAAATTGCCAACAATGCTGGGGACGATATCTCTTTCCAGAGGGCCGTAGATATTGCCAGACGGATCGAGATGGTTCGTGGTCAGGAGAGGGGCTGATGTCTGATAAGAGGCTTCGACATTTCGGTGGTTTCAGTGGTGCCTCATCTGGAGGCAGGGGTTCTTTTGGTAGACGCCATCCTCCTAGGCCGATTCAGTTAGCTCTCTAGGTAGCCCAAAGTACTTCGGGCTGTCGTGGTTCTTATGGGTCTCGTCCTGAGCAGCCAACATTCAGTGCACATTCAGTTCCTATCAGTGCACCACCGCTTCAGAGTTACTACAACAGCTATTTGGACGGTCAGGGTCAGTCTTTGTTTTAGCAGCATCAGCAGCTAAGGGAGTGCTTGAGTGTGGGGCCATAGGTGACATCAGATTTTGATTTTAAAACTTGGAATAGTTCCGTATTGCTATTTGAAACTTGTCTGTAAAATTTGGTTCAATTCGAAATAGAATTGACATGATTCGGACACTTAAACGCAATTCTAGTGTTCTTGAGTTTCACTTTGAAATTTCATTCTTTTTGAGGATTGATTCGTAGATTTAAATATTATATTGGTGATTTGATTGCATGATCAAGTTCCTATAATATTATTACACTTGTGTGCATGTTTAGTTTGGATCCCGAGGGGCTCGGGTGAGTTTCAAACATGTTTCAGATGAGTTTGGCTACGATTAGGACTGCTGGTGCAATGCCATTTCTGGTGAACTGCTGTAGATCTCGCAATTGTGAGCCTCGCTTTTGCGAATAATGATTTGCATTTGCAAACATGGGATGGCTGGGGTGGGTTCGCATTTGCGAGAAAAATGTTCACATTCGCGGACTAGGCAGTGATCGCAATTGCGATCCAAGAGCCGCATTTGCGACTCAGCAGTTCTCGAGTAGGCTTCGCATTTGCAAAGCAATGGTGCACAATTGCAAACTAAATGTTGCAATTGCGACTTCTGTGATTCTGAGACAAGGTTCACATTTGCGACCCCTTTCTCGCATTTGCGAATAAGACATCGCAATTGTGACATCCGCAGTTGGGTAAAAGAGGTAAAAAACGGAATTTAGCTCATTTCTCACAAACTCTCAACCCTAAGCACCCTAGAGGCGATTTTTGAAGAGAATTTTCTTCCTAAATTCATTAGTAAATGGCTCTAATCCATTTCTTTTCAATTACCCATTACATTTCATGAGATTTCAACATCAAATTTAGAAATTTCAAGGTAAAAAACTTAGGGATTTTTGTAAAATTGAGATTTAGACCTCGAATTGAGGTCGGATTTCGAAATAAATTACATAACAAGGATCAGAGGTGAATGGGTAATTGGATTTTGGTCCGAATCTCAATTTTTGACAAAGAGGGTCCGGGGTTGACTTTTGTTGACTTTTCCAAAGATGATCTAAATTGAACCTCTTTCATTCGTGGGTAGTTTCTAAAGCTTATTTTGAATCATTTTGTCAGTAATTTGCTAAATTTGATTGGTTTGGATGCTTGTTCGAAAGGGAAGGTGTGGTTGAGCTTTGAGTTAATGGTGGAGTAAGGTAAATATTGGGTCTAACTTTGATTTGGGGGAATTAGGGACCCTTGAACTTCTTGTTAGGTGCATTATATGAGAAACAACGTATATGCGAGGTGACGAGTGTATATGCGCCGTTGTATTTGTTTCTATGCTTTCGTTTCTTCATTGTATATCTTGTTACATGCCTTAATTGCTACATGCTTATTTGACTTCCATGCCATATTTGCTACTTGCCATTTAGTATTCCTTGTATTAAATTGTCCATTCTGTCTATAATTCCATGCTTATTTACTACTTTTTTCTATTTGCTTTCTTACATATCTAAATTGTCTTATTCCTTGTTTGTCTATTGTATCGTATCATTTGTTGCCTCCAATGGTGTAGTTTCATTTGTACAAATTATTAATTGGTAAATACCGTTGAATTGGTAAAGTTGAGACCTCCGAGTTGTTAGATATTCTTTGATTATCATGTTATTCTCCATGGTTCGTACATTTGTTCTCTTGATGTAGAACTTCTTGTAAATCTTGGTTGTTGAATTGGTATTGTTGATTGAAATTGTTTGGGGAGCAGGTTGCATGCCGCAACGGAAATTGAAAGGTAATGAATTGAAATGGCGGAATAAGGACGGATTATGAAATTGATAGATGATGATATGGTGGGATAAGGTTGCGCGCGCAACAGATTTTTTAAAGTTGATAATGTTGGATCGGGTTGCACACAACAATATATTGATTAAAAGTATATTTTTTGTGGCTGTCAGATTGGACTCGGTAATCGAGAAGAGCTTATATGACTGGTTATTCTGGACTCTCTGTTAGTTGGATTTGAGTTTGTTGCTACGAATTAGCTGCTTTATTTTCATTCATGTCTTTTCTATTATTATTATTATTATTATTATTATTATTATTATTATTATTATTATTATTATTATTATTATTATTATTATTATTATTATTATTTTAATGTAAGTGACCCGCCTTAGTCTCTTCATTACTTCGTCGAGGTTAGGCACTTACAGAGTACATGGGGTCGGTTGGACTCATACTATACTCTGCACTTCTTGTGCAGATAGCGGAGTTGGTCCCAACGGCATTCAGTAGACGAGCTCGAATCCAGCTATTCAGTGGAGACTTGAGGTATAGCTGTACGACGTCCGCAGCCCTGAAGTCCCCTTCTACTTCATTTTAGTTGTTTATTTCGATTCAGACAGTTATGTTTATTTCTGACTTTTATCTGTAGTATTCTAAACGCTCATGTATTCGTGACACCATTTCGGGATTTGTATTTGGATTTTGTCACATATTAGTTTATTTACCTTGTTTCCAGACTATTCAATTTTTTTATTGTCATTTTATTTGAAATCTGTTGAAAATGATTAATAGCTATATAATGCTAGCTTGCCTAATGGGTGAAATGTTACGCGTCATCACAGTTCCGAGAGTAAAAATTCCGAATCGTGACATGAGATCTCTTAAACAAGTGTACTCAGACCTCTCAAACAAGTGTACTCAATCATTACAGCTAGCTTCCTTCATTGCTATAGATAGGCATCACTATGGACTCATCAGGATATGAAATATACGGTGACGCCAATGATGCAATGATATTTCTCTAACAATCTAATTATGCCATAATTTTTATTATTTTATTATTCATTTTGTTATTTTATAATACGTTATTAAAACGAATAAGCTTTCACTCAGATTCAGGATAACACTACTAGCAGTCTACATCCTAGCATCTTTCCTTTAAAGTTATGATCAGTATTATTTTTATTCTTCTACATAGTATATGGTTGTTTTTTATTGTGCCTACCAATTTGCTTACACCGATTAGTTAGTTTACATCCCACCAATGAATGTTTTGTAAGATAGCTTGTACAGTGGGAGACAAGAAGTTCCTCATCAATGGACTTAAGAGCTATTTGAAAATATAAATAAAAAGCCTACTATTTGTACTTAGATAAGTGGACTCTCTACGTACCCTTGTATGTGTAATATATAATTATGTATATTATATATTACATGACGTATACTTAGGGCTTGGCTGCGGGTCTGGTCATTTCCTCAAGGATATATGCTCGATCCTGATTTGGCTGCAATTCTGATGAAGTTAAGGTAGAGTGAAGATGACCAATTGCTCTGCCATGGACATATATTGGCGTTGCGTACAAAATAAATACCTGAATAAAAGATGAGGTACTGACAGTTTCCTGGCTTTATAATATTTCAAATTTAAACTGATTGATTCCAAGACCATTTTGGATCATATTAATGAACTTCAAGTGTTAGTTTCATAACTTAAAGATTTTAAAAATAATATTCCTGATGCACTTCAAATATGTACAATTCTATCGAAGTTGCCTTCTTCTTGGAATGATTATGAAAAGAAAATATTGCATTCTACTAGAAAATTAACTATACAATTTCAAACTCACATTCAAATTGAAAGTGAGAGTGTACGCGTGATGCATGTTTACAAGCATCTCGATCCGCAGTTAATTTTTGTCAATTAGAATATTTCTAAAAACGAAAACAAAAATGTAAAGGCTTCTAAGAAACTTAGTAAAAAAGAGAAAAAATTTAAGTTGTCATCATTGTGGGAAGAAAGACCATAAGATGAGAAATTGTAGGTATAAGAAAGCAGGAATAAATTTAAATTCTGAAAATTCTGAAAAAGCAAATATGGTAGAGAATTCTTCCCAAGGATTGCTGGTTGCTATGATTTCTGCATTGCCAAGTGGAACGGTCTCTGAGTTGAACATGGCTGCTACATCTACTAGAATCACACGATTGGTGGCTGGATTCTAGCGCAACCATTCATGTTTTTTACGACAAAACACAGTTCAAGACCTATACATAAGTGAAGGACTCTAAGAAGATTTTGATGGGCAACCATGTTACTGCAGACCTTGAAGGAAAAGGAAATGTTGAACTCAATTTTACTTCGGGACAAAAGTTGACGTCGCTGAATGTGTATCATGTTCCTGCAATAAAAAAATTTAATGTCCCCCAGTATACATTTTAGGAAAGATTTCAAGATTATAATAGAATCTGATCATGTAATAGTGTAGGAAAAGAATACTAATTCTGACGGCATGTTTAAATTAAGTACTAATGCAATACAAATGCTTTTATTATATTGTTGAGTCTAATTCCTTCTTATGGCATGCTAGATTTGAGCATTTAAATTTTGGTTCATTAAATTATATGTCCAAAAATGATTATATTGCTTGTAAGGCTAAACATGTAGAAAAATATAAAATATGCATACAAGCAAAAATAACTAAAAAGCCTTTTCGTAGAGTTACTGGATTTAATACATACTGATATATGTTAATTAAATAAACAATTCTTTAGAGGAGGTAAAGGATATATTATTACTTTTATAGATAATTCTTCTAGATTTACTTTTGTTTATTTACTTAGAACGAACGATGAAACTTTTCAGAAATTTAAGGAGTATAAATTTTTTGTGAAAAATTAAAATATTAAAAAAATCAAGATAATTCGCAGTGATAGAGGAGACAGATATTTTCCTACTGAATACAATAATTCTTCGAAGAGCACGGTTTAATACATCAAATAAGTGTACCATACACCATAATAAAATGGATTGGCTGAAAGAAAACGTAGGACTCTTGTACATATGGTTAATGCTATGTTATTGAACGCATATTTATCACATAATTTAAGGGGTGAAGTACTAGTAATAACATGTTTGTTCTTGAATAGAGTACCTTTTAAAAACATGAATATTTCACCGTATGAACTATGGAATACAAAAACTAAACTTAAGTTATTTTAAGATATCGAGGTGTATAGTGTATTATAAAATTCCTGATCATCAAGAATCTAAGTTAGGACCTAGAGGAATCACAATTGTTTTTATGAGATATTAACAAAATTCAAAATCTTGTAGGCTATTAGATCAAAATCGAATAAATTGTGAAATATGTTCACGTTCTGTTGATGAGTGATTGACTGAACCAAATCAAAGGGAGTAGATGAATAAAAGATGTCACATTCTAGAACTATTACAAATAAAGAGAAAAGTGACAATACTCAATTAAGACCTAGAAAAAGCTAAAGAGTTAGGGAAAAAATATCTTGGTTCGAATTTTATTTTTTCACAATCTATAGTTTTCTTGTTGAAGGATATAGAACATCTGTCAATAATAAATTATCTATCTAATATGGAAGATAATTCGAAGACTTCCAAGAAGCTACGTGTTTAAGAGATATTATTTTTTAGAAGGAGACCATCAATGATGAAATGGGTTCAATTACGTCTAACAACACTTGTAGTTTTAGTTGATCTTCCTCGAGGATCAAAACTCATAGGTTGTAAATAGGTCTTCAAAAAAAAGTACAATACAGACGGTTAGGTTCTAACCTTCACAACAAAATTGGCTGCCAAAAGTTTCACTCAAAAGGAGCACATCACTTATTTTGATACCTATACTCTAGTAGCAAGAATAACATCCATTAGAGTACTTTTATCTCTGGCATCTATATATAATTTAGGAAAAATAAATAAAGATATATTTAAAGTTGGTCTCAACTATCAGTTGAACACTCCAACTGTAACGATCCGATCGGTCGTTTTAAGCTCTAGAATATCTTTCGACGGTTTGAGACCTTGAGTAGCTTAATGTTAGGTATTATGACTTGCATGTGTAGTCGATTTGGATTTTTAAGAAGTTTGGAGTTGATTTGGAAAAATAATTCTCAATTTGGAAGCTTTAAGCTGGAAGAAAAGACCAAGGTTTGACTTCTGAGTAAACGACCTCGGAATCGGGGTCTGAAAGTTCCTATAGATTCGTATGGTTATTCTAGACTTGAGAGTATGTCCGAGTTGAGTATCGGAGTCCGAAAGTGATTCGGAGTTTATTATCGAAAATTTTTGTTTTGAAGGTTTTCGAGTTTACTAAGTTTGACTTCGAGTGGACTTTGGTGTTATCGAACTCCGGATGGTATTCCGGGACTTTGGATAGGTTCATTTTGTTTATTGAAACTTGTGGAACTGTTCAGCTCGGCAGTATTAAATAAATAAAACCAAAGTTTCGGGACAAAATGCCTAAGTGTGATTTAGACGCGTTCGGCGAAGTTCGAAGATTAGAAAGTTAAAAGGAAGATTTTGACTGCCGATTCGTAGTATTGATATTATTTGTGGCGTTTTGAGCCTTTGAATAAGTTTGGATAAGGTATGTGGATTTATTGGTATGATTGGACGGGGTCCACGGGGCCTCATGTGTGTTTCGGGATGGTTTCAAACCATTTTCCTTTGATTTGCAGTTGCTGGTTTCTGGTGTCAGTGGTGTGCATCGCGATCGTGTTATTGCCATCACAGTTGAGGGTTCACGATCACGGTTGTTGATCTGGTTGTGCTTCGTGTTCGCATGATGAGGGTCGCGAACACGATGTGTAGCGGGGGTTGGCCTAGGGTGGAAGCTTGAGCTTCGCGATCGCTTACTTGTGAGTTTTGGGGGGCTGAATTTTGAACTTCACGTTCGCGGGACTCAACTCGCGTTCGCTTAGGTTTGGTTTGGTATTGTTCGAGATCACGTGAGGTCTCTCGCGAACGCGAAAGCCAAAATCCAGCCCCCAGAACTCAAAAATGTGCGATCGCGAATACTCACACGCGATCACGAAGCTTAAGTTTCCACCCTAGGACAACCCCCGCTACACATCGCGTTTTCGACCCTTGCCATGCGAACGCGAAGCACAACTGGATCACCAACCGCGATCGCGAAGTAAATACTCTTCCCAGATCCACCCAACAATCCGCGATCGCGATTCCTTTGCCGTGATTACAATGCACACCACTGACACCAAAAACCAACAACTTCTAATTAAAGGGAAATGGTCCGAAACCATCCCGAAATACACCCAAGTCCCCCTGGACCCCGTCCAATAATACCAACAAGTTCTCATGCCTTATCCAAACTTATCTAAAGGCTCAGAATGTCGCGAAAAACATCAAGATCATGAATCAGCGGTCAAAATCCTCCTTTTAATTTTCAAACCTTCAAACTTCACCAAACGCGTCCGAATCACACTTAGACATTCTGGGTCGCTACCAAAATTCACACTCAAGTTCCAATCAACAAAATATCCAACGTTCCGGAATACTGTGAGTCTGATAACACCAAAGTCCACTCCAAGTCAAACATTTAAAAACTTTCAAAATGCAAACTTTCGATAATAAGTGCCGAATCATTACCGGACCATCCGATACTCAACCCGGACATACGCCCAAGTCCGAAATCACCTTATGAAAAATCTTGTTAACTCGTCCAACTTAAAGCTTTCGAATTGAGAATTATTCCTCCAAATCAACTCCGAACTTCTCGAAAATCAAAACCGACTAAATGTGCAAGTCATAATACATAAATTGAAGCTACTCAAGGTCTCAAAACACCGAACGACATGCTAGAGCTCAAAATGACCGGTCAAGTCGTTATACTCTCCCTACTTAAATATACGTTCATCCTCGAATGTGCCAAGAACCATTCCAAAGTTTCCAAAATCACTATAAATGCCTTACCGTTCACATGAACACTGCGTGATAACAATGCGAGAAATATCACAGTACACCACATATAACCTTGAGTCCTTGGGCAACACCAACACTGGACTGAAACGACTGAACATCCCTTCACAAGGCAACGATAGTTGTTCTCCTGCATATGTAGAGGAAAAACATCTTGCACCACATCTGTAGCATCTCCACAACTCATCGGTGCCCAACTGATATAGGATGCTCGACATCGCATACAAATGAGTAGGAAGGAATTAAAGACATAAGCTTCATCCGAAATCAAATCGCACGACAAATAATCAAGAAAGTGATGTTCTCCCAACAACCATGTAGCCTTTCGAAGATAACTACATAAGTCTCCGTACTGATCCGTGAGACTCTACTAGACTTGCTCATGAATCGTGAGACCTAAGTGAACCTAGTGCTCTGATACCAAGCTATCACGACCTATTTCCCACCATAATTCGTGATGGCACCTAACGCTGTCGTTAGGCAACCCAATAATTAAATCAATACGTCAATAGCTAGTTCAAAGCGCATCTTAAATCAAATAATGAAATAAAAGTCGAAATCATTGATTTTCATAGTAAAATACTAATATTATTATTTTATATGTTCAAACGTGGTCGAAATATAAATACGGATATCATAACAGAATACAATCAAGAACAAGAATCTAACTCCCCAAAGTTCGGTGTCACAAGTGCATGAGCATCTACTAGAATATAGACAACACTACTACAACATCTGTCTGAAATAGAAGATAGACATAATATAGTGAATGAATAGAATGGGGACTCCATGTGCTGCAGATCGTAACATGGAATGTAGCTCACCACAAAGTCTCCTCAGCAGCTTCACCTACGCATTCGTGTGAGCACAAAATGTACTTGTCTCATTACCTGCACAATTAGTACATAAGTGTAGTATGAGTACGTAAATCAACGTGTACCTAGTAAGCATCTAGTCTAACCTCGAAGAAGTAGTGACGAGGGGTATACATCGACACTTACTAGTGGTCCAATAACAATGTACTTAAAAGTAGACAGGTATGTATTATAGCAAGTAAAAGCAACGGAATAGATATATGTGCATAACACGCTTCTCAATAGAAGAATAATTGAAAAGTCCTCAAGCACCGGATACTACCTCGAATGGAACACATAATCATCGATATCAAATAAAAAGTCAAATCTCAAGTTAGGAAGACTCATAGGTACGCTGACTCCCGTTCGAATATAATGCACGAGTTTTCCAGGGCGAACGAGCCGATCTTATAAGAGTGTTTCATAGGACTGCCAAGGTGAACAACCCGATCCCATAAGAGTCTGTTACATGACACTGTTGAGGCGAACGTACCGATCCTATAAGAGTGTGTTACATAATAATTTTGAGGCGAACAACCCGATCCCATAAGAGTGTGTTACATAATACTGCCAACGATTGGCTCGATCCCCTAAGAGTGTGTTACATGATACTCCAAGGCGAATGTCCCGATCCCCTAAGACTGTTGTTGAGGCATTCAGCCTGATCCCATCAGAATGTGAAACTTTGATGGGCCACTGGCCCAACTCACGAATATATGAGTGAGTTATGAAGTTCAAGAAAACTTTCGGACAATACGTATATCGAGGGAGAAATCCATAAAAAGAAGTATAATTTCTGTGACTAATCAGGTAGCGCAAGGTTCGATACGCTATGCAGGTCTAGTCTCAGGCTAAAATAATATCTAAAGCATTTAAACAAGCAAGAATAACTCAAATAGTACAATTAAAATATGGTGTGTCTAAGTCTACCGGGACATAATCAAGAATCTAGAATACACATGGAAACTCGTCACCTCATAGGTATGTAGTTCCCATAACACGTAGCATGTAACAAATATGCAACCCAAGGGGTAAATTCCCTCATACAAGGTTAGACAAGAGACTTACCTTGCTCCGAGATCTGATAACCGGCTCCAACGCCTCTCTAACACCTCGAATCCATGCCAAACGATCTGAAACTAGTCAAATAACGTGCAAACCAATCAAAATATATTCAAAGACTCATAACTTTACAATTAGAAATAATTACCAACTCCACACGAAAAGTCAACACCCAGGCTCATGCACCTAGATTCCTAAAATTTTCGAAGATAAATATTACCCATAGCACCACGAACTCAAATATATGATTTATTCCAAACTCCATATCCAATTTTATGGTCAAAAATTAAAAATACCATGTCTAGGTTTTCTTCAAAAAAAAAACAACCATAATTTCTACCAATTTTCATGTTTAAATCCATACATAATCCATGTATTTAACTCACAACAAGGGGGAATCACTTACCTTATGATAGATGATGAAAATGGCTCCTCTGCATCGCCCAAATTTTCCTTAGCAAGAGAGAAATAAGCTGAAATGAGCAAATTCCAGGTTTACTAACTTATATTCTGCCCGGGTACTTCCTCTTTGTGATCGCAGAAATAAAACTATGATCACGAAGGCCAACACTCGTTTGGTAAGGATTTGTGGTGTTAGAGAGGCGTTGGAGCCGGTTATCGGATCTCGGAGCAAGGTAAGTGATACGCTCAAATTACACCTTAAGAATAGTGTAAGCAGTCGGTGTCAAATATAATAACCCAAACGAGGTTGGGGTCGAATCCCATAGGGAATAGGTGTGAAATGTTTATCTAATTAGTGTAATACTCAACTAAGTCGTAATTCTATCAAGTAATTCAAATACAAAAGAGTATTGAACGTAAGGATAAACGGAAACTGATGTCAATATTGTGAGTGTAAATAATATGAAATAAAGAAACCAAGGTTGTGTCCCCCTTAATGTAATAGAATGCTCTTGATATTAATTTTGAATATTTCCAACGGAAAACTTTCTTGATATGCAATTGATGTTTAATGTACTATCCAATATTTCCCAATAATTGGATAATATATCCTCTTTACGATTTTTCCAAATACAAAAGAGTTGTGATTAAGAACAATCAATTAATGCCAAATTAAAACCGACTTATTCCTAAGCGATTTTATTAAATAAGGTTTAAAGCCTTGAGTCTTTGTTATTTATTTCTACCAAATTCTATCCCATTTTTCCAAGATAAGATAGAATTAATTGGCGTTCGTTAATGTTTGCAACCACTAACAATTATTTGAAGAACAAGAAATAAATAAATATCAATCTTCCATTGAAATCATATTCAATATCAAAATCTCAACAACATTCTATCCATCTAGGGTTCACAACCTCAGCATTTGAATTTAGTTACTCATGCTGAAAATTGAAGAATAAAGAATAGTAATTGTCATCATCTTACAAAATAGAAGGTAATTGATCCCAAAAGCTTCCAAAAATTCAAACTAGTTAATTGCCCGTACTTTGTACTCTCAATTCTGACAAGATGTTCCTCAACAACCCTATTAAACCTATTTATAAAGGCCCAAAACCAGAGGCGAATTTCGGACTGATTTGCCCCTGCAGTAATAATGCGGACCGCATTCCTTCGTAAAACAGAAATGTGGACCGCAATTCTTCATTGGCTGTCGCAGATTTAACCCAAGAGTTTTGCCTTCATCGCATTTTGGTTTGCGGTCCGCATGTTGGTTATGCGATCGCGAAATGCGATCGCATTCTCCACTCTGATTTTCACCCAAAAACTCTGTTTGCGTTTGCGATTTCACCTTGTTATTTTGCGGTTCGCATTCCTGTTTCCGCATTCTCGACATGAAGAATTGCCCAGAGTTCTGTCCTTGCTTGCGATCTGCTTGTGAAATATGCGGTCCGCATTTGTTGTTTGCGACCGCATACTCACATTTGCGATGCTCTTAACTTCTTTTCTTGTCTTCAGCTGGCTTTTTGAACTCTTTTTCATACTTCTGGGTCCTTACACTCGATATACTGCAAATACACTAAAATTACATAAGTATCAGTAGAATTTGCACGTAAAACAAGTTAAACTTTAAGCAAGTAGTATCAAAATGTGCCGAAATTACCCGGCACATCAGTAAGTCTCTTGTCTAACCTTGTAAGAGGAAATTTACCCTGTAGGTGATATATTTGTTACATGCAATGTGTTATGGGAGTTACGGACGTATGAGATGATGAGTGTCCGTATGTATGCTAGATTCTTGTTTATGTCTGGGTATACTTAGACTTAAACAATGTTTTAATTGTACTATTTGAGTTATTCTTGCTTGTTTAAATGCTTTAGATATTATTTTAGCCTGAGACTATACTTGCATAGAGTATCAAACCTTGCTATTTTAGATACTTGATGTGCTACCTGATTAGCTGCGGCAATTATACTTCCTTTTACGGATTTCTCCCTCGATGTACGTATGTGTTCGAAAGTTTTCTTGAACTTCATAACTTACCCATATATTCGTAAGTTGGGCCAGCGACCCATCAAAGTTTTACATTCTTATGGGATCGGGCTGAACACATCAGTAGCACTTTTATGGGATCAGGCCGTTCACCTCGGCAGTGTCATGTAACACACTCTTATGGATCAGATCGTTCTCCTCTGCAGTATTATGTAACACACTCTTATGGGATTGGTCCATTCCCCTTGGCAGTGTCATGTAACACTCTTATGGGGATTGGGCCGTTTTCCTCGACAGTTCTACGAAACACTCTTTTGGGATCGAACTGTTCACCTTGGCAGACTCGCGTATAATATTCGAGCAGGAGTTAGCGTACCTATGAGTCTTCCTAACTTGAGATTCGACATTTTATTTGATATTGATAATTATGTGTTCCATTCGAGGAAGTATCCGGTATTTGAGGACATTGTAATTATTCTTCTATTGAGAAGTGTGTTATGTACATATATCTATTTTATTGCTTTTACTTGCTATGCTACATACCCGTTGTTATTATACCACTAGTAAGTGTCGATGTCCACCCCTCATTGCTACTTTTTTGAGGTTAAGTTAGATACTTACTGGGTACGCGTTGATTTACGTACTCAGATTACACTTCTGCATTAATTGTGCAGATACTGAGACATGCATATTTGGTGGTCACCTAGGCGCGTAGGCGTAGCTGCTGAGGAGACTTTGTGGTAATCTACATTCCATTTTACGATCCACAGAACACAGAGTCCCCGTCCTATTCATTTACTATATTCTGTATATTTTCTATTTCAGATAGATGTTGTTGTAGTGTTGTATATATTCTAGTAGATGCTCATGCACTTGTGACACTGGATTTTGGGGATTTAGACTCTTGTTCTTGGTGTATTCTGTTATGATATCCGTATTTATATTTCGGCCACGTTTGAACATATAAAATAATATTATCAGTATTTTACTATGAAAATGAAAGAATTCGGCTTTTATTTTATTATTTGATTCGAGATACGTTTTGGACTAGTTGTTGACGTGTTGAATTTAATTTTTGGCTTGCCTAACGGCAGCGTTGGACGCTATCACAACCTATAGTGAAAAATGGGTCATGACACCAACTTTCCAAATGATTATCTAAACACCTAACTCGTTTCTAGTGTGTCACGTGGACACCCAATGATGACATGGCAAAATGTTTGTGTTTCAAAAACAATTGAGCGCCCGAGTCTTTAAATTTTGCCCTTTTTTAAAAATTATGTAGCCCATATGTGTCACGACCCAAAATCCCTCCTTAGGAGTTGTGATGGCACCGAGTCTCCATGACTAGGTATGCCTAACAAATACTGAGATATTAACAGATTTAAACCAATCAACCATTAAGCATGAACTAGTATATGCTTAAATAGCCAACAATCATCAATAGATGCACAAAAATCCCAAAACCAGCAGTACAAGTCATAAGCTCTACTGGGTTCACTAGAAAATCTCTAAGTATAAACTGTTTCAAAATAGGAATAAATAGTGGTAAAGAAAGACAACAGAAGATGACTCCGAGGCCTGCGAACGGGATGACAAGTATACCTTGAATTCTCCACAGCAACCCACAATCAGTTATCTAACGACTAGCATGCTCTGCGTTACTTGCATCTACACAAAAATATGCAGCAAGTATAGCATGAGTATACCACAGCGTTACCCTGTAAGCATCAAGCCTAACCTCGGTAGAGTAGTGACGAGGTCAGGTCAAGACACCTACTAGACATGGAAACCTGTGCAAGATATTGATATAATCTAACGATGAAAATATAAAGGCAGTTAAAGGACAGTAAATCATTTTATCAATACAAGGCTAACGTCGGTAATAAGGCAACAAATGACAGTAAGAGAGTACATGTGGTAAAGACAACAGGTAACCCAAGTCCTATCAAATACGAATGGAAGGAAATAAGGAAAACAAGTACAACAACCGTTCAACTCATCAAGCTTTTCAACATAAAATGTATAACAAGAATCATACCGAAATACCGCCATTTCACAAATCCCAACTCACAAATCATAATCACATGACATCACTTTATAAATGACAACTGCACGGACAATCTACGTTTAGCACTGATTACTCACATGCTAATACAACGAACAATAACCTCATATCCGCATGGACAACTCACGTGCCATCATTAACAATATCTCATATCCGCACGGACAACTCATGTGCCAACAGTAACAATATCTCATATCCGTACGAATAACTCATGTTCCAGTAGTTGAGTCCCCACGCAAAAGGTAGATATACAAGAATACACATACATGATCAATGTACATCAAGAACTATACTACTGGACTTATATAGGCGACAGATTACGGTGTATGCTTGTGCAAGTTTACTATCACAGCTCGAGTCAACTAGTAAGATCAAAAACATCGAATAGCACATTGGAGACGACACAACTAAATCCGCAATATGCATGACTCACCCAAGATAGTCACACCACCAAACAAATATCATCAATGGCAATACCCCCAGGCCATCAAAAATCATCCCCGACATAGCCCTCCTTTTCTCGCTGCGTGCGCAACAATAAACTAAATGTCGCCCTTGTCTAGCCACATGCGCATCAATAATTATCCTGCCTTGTCTCACCACATGCACAAACCCAACATATGTAGCCCGCCTTGTCACGTCGCATGTGCAAATATCAATAATAATAATAGCACAGACAAATCACGTGCAAATACCCCGACAATCCTCTCAACAATTCCACATGTGCGAAAAACATAACTACACAATATAAAACCTCGCACCACATGTGCCCATATGCCATAACAAACATAGACCACATATCAACAACACTGAGTACAACAACAATAACACAAGAGTACGACAAGTAACTCAACTAAAGAATTTCAACAACACAATGAAACGGGAGAATAGCTCAATAATGAAAGACACAACATGTAATAGTGATTTCAAATAAGAATAACTCATCAATGAGATAGATAACATGTATCAATGATTTCAAATAAGAAGAAATCATTTATGAAAGAGATAAATTGACAATGAAAGAGGCAATAATTTCAATTAAAGTATATAAGAGTAAATTTGACAATAAAAGATAGAACATGAACTAACAACTTTAATTAAGCACGTGAGAGTAAATTCAACAATGAAAGATATAACATGTTATGAGAAATTCAATTAAATGCATGGAAGAAGTCTAGAAGTCTACAACAGTCAAAACACCACATATAGCCCGTGTACACATTCGTCACCTCGTGTACACATCTTCCACATAATAAAAATAACACAATCAAACCAATCCCTACAGGGTAGTTTTCCCACACGCAGTTAGGTAAGATACTTACCTCAACTATGCCAAATCAATACTCAAAAATAGCTTTTCCTTTAGAATTCACCTCCGCTTGACTTAAATTTAACCAAAATCAACATGATAACATCAAATAATGCAAGAGAAAACCAACTCCTATAAGTAAAGCTACGATCTTTATACAATTCCCAAAAATTTAACCTCGGGCTCGCCCGATCGAAACTTGGGTCCAAGGGTAGGACTTGACTACTCATAAACCCACGAGTCCATATATGTATTTTGTTTCAAAATCCGAGTCCATTTCAAATCTCAAATCCCAAATTTTATTTTTCAAAACATGAGCAAAATTTCCCAAATATTAACTTTCATTCTCACAAATTTGATGTTAAATCTCATATGTAATCATGTAAAATAGTTGAAAATTGATCAAAATCAGTTATCTAATAATTGTAGATGAAAATCTCCTCTCCAAATCACCTCCTACCGAGTCTTGGGTTCAAAGATATTAAAAATGAGGCTAAAATCTCGTCTTCCACCTTTTATGTTCAGTCGCATGTGTCGCAAATGCGACTTCGGTTCGCAAATGCGAAGAATGATTGCAAAAGTGATACTCATCACATCCCAACTAATGTCGCAAATGCGACAATAATTTCCCAATTGCGAAACAACGAACATATCGCAAAAGCGAACAAAAGATCAAAAATGTGAAAATCCCCAATCCAGTGCATCATTGCAAAAGTGAACTATATGTTCGCAAATGCAAACTTGACAGACCCCCAGCACAGCTCGCAATTGCGATCACGTACCTCGCAAATGTGAACAAAATCTCGCATTTGCGAGACCTAAAGCATCTGTCTAAAACCAGCAAATCTGAAACTCCTTCAAACACTCTGAAACGCGTCCGAAACTCACCCGAGCCCTCAGGGCTCCACACTGAAAATCAACACAAGTCTAAAAGCATCATACAAACTTGTCCGCATGATCAAAACATCAAAATAAAATTCGGAACCACGAATCCGATACCAAAATACATGAAATTAACATTGAAACTCAAGAACTTCTAATAACACAACCACGCGTCCAATCCCTATCAAATCAACTCAGAATGAGAGCCGAACTATGCACACAGGTTCCAAATAGCATAACGGACCTTTTCCAAGTCCCAAAACTAAATTCTGAACCCGATAGCCATAAAGTCAAACCATGGTCAAACCTAAAGAATTTTCAAAACTTCAAATTGCCAACTTTCGAAAAAACAAGTCAAATCAACCTAGGAACCTCCGAATTCAATTCCAAGCATACCCCAAGTCCAAAATCCCAATACGAACCTATCAGAGCTCCGGTGTTATTTTTATAAAAGTCAAACCTCGGTCAAGATTTCCAATTTAAGGTTTATAATGAGAACATCCAATTCAATCCCGAAACATCCCAAAATCGAATCCAACCATACACGCAACTGATAATACACAATATGAAGCCACTCAGACCTCAAACTAGTGAACATAATGCTAAAGCTCCAAACGACCGGTCGGGTCGTTACATTCTCCCCCCTCGAACGTGCTAAGAGTCTTTCCAAAGCTATCAAATCACTGTATAAACTCACCATACACATACACATCGGTGACCCCACGTCACCTCAAACCACATAATCCCAACAATATCATCTCAACTGAAGATTATTCCTTCCACTCATGCTGATAAGCCTCAGAATCAAATTTCCACATCCACCAAGGGCCCTATTATCACACAAATGCACTGTACAATCCTCAACTAGCTGTAACAGCTCATGCATACATCCACAAGGTATAACTACATGATGTAACACATCAGCCATAAACCTTTAGCAATAATTTTGACCATAATAGCTTCCTATTGCTAAATCCGATATCGGTAAATAGTCTCATATCGACTAGAACCATGTTCCATACCTTCCCTGATAATGATGCAAACACTATGTGAAAGTCATAACTACTCACCCGG